>JAREIK010007240.1:0-45000 GCA_029783825.1 Sapria himalayana | reverse complement strand
ATATCTATCTATATATCAATTTATCAATATATATAAATTTATATCTATCTATCGGTCAGCCTGTCTATTCATTTAATTTTCTTAATGTCCATATATTAATCAATGTGTATGTCTATATATCTATCTATCTATTTAGTTAACTATATATCTATTTATATATTTATCTATCTATCAATCAATTTGTCTAAGTGTCGATCTATATATATGTTTAAATGACTATCTGTATATCTATCAATCTATCTCTTTAACAATCTAATTGTCTTTCTATCTATCAGGCTCTCTTTCTATTTGTCTAATTGTTAATCTTTTTATCTATGTATCTATTTATCTATCTATATACCTATCTTTCAATCTATCTATTAGTCTATTTATCTATCTATCTATCTAAGAAACTATCTATCTATCTATCTAAGTAACTATATATTTGTCTATATGTCTATTTTTCTATCTACCAATTTGCTTATCTATCTATTTGACTATCTCTTTACCTGATTATCTATTTATCTATTTATATGTCTATATGTATATCTATATATCTGACTATATGCCTATCTTCATATCTATTGATCTGTCAATCTAATCTAACTATCCATATATCTATCTATCTATTTGTCTATATATCTATCTATCAGTCTCTCTATCTGTCTATATATCTATCTATCTATCTACTTATTTTCCAATCTGCTTATCTATCTATTTGTCTCTCAAACTATTTGACTATTTGTCTATCTATCACTCTATTTGACTATTTATATTTATATGTATCTATCAATTTATCTATCAATTTATCTATCTATTTATCTATCTGTCTACCTGTCTATCTAACTATCTCTCTATCTATCAACCTATATATCTGCCTATCTATATATTTGTTTATATATATATATATATATATCTATCAATCTATCAATCTGTATATATTACTATCTATCTATTTATCTATCTATCTATCAGTCTATTTGTCTGTATATCTATATTTCTATCTTTTGATCAATCTATTTGTTTATCTATATATTTATCTATCTCTCTATATGCCTATATGTCATTCTACGTATATGTCTATTTTTCTAACTATATATCTGTATCTCTTTGTATCTTTCTATCTCTCTATGTCTATGTGTCTATGTGTTTATGTGTATATGTGTCTCTGTGTCTATGTTTCTATATCTTTAAAATTTCTATGTATCTATCTGCTTATCTCTATATTTATCTATTTATCTATCTTTCTATCTACCTATGTATTTATCTACCTTTCTATCTATCTGCCTATCTATTGATTTATCTATCGGACTATATGTCTTTCTATCTATTTGTCTATCTATATATATATGTATCTTTCTATATATTAATCTATATATTAATCTATATATTAATCTATCTATGTATCAATCTATCTGTTAATTTATCTATCTATCTATCTTTTTGCTAATCAATCAACCTATCTATTTATTTGTCTATTTACCTATTTATCTATGTATCTATTTTTCTATTTGTCTATTTGTCTATGTGTTAATCAATCTATCTATCTATTTATTTATCTATCAAACTTATAAATGTCTATCTATCTATCTATCTATCTATGTATCTATCTATCTATTTATCTATCTATCTATCTGTAGCTATATCTATTGATATATCTATCTATCTTTCTATCTATATATATATCTATCTTTCTGTCTATTTGTCTATCTATATATTTCTTTATCTATCTATCTATCATGTATCTATTTTTCTATTTGTCTATTTGTCTATGTGTTAATCAATCTATATATCTATTTATTTATCCATCTATCTTACAAATGTTTATCTATCTATCTATGTATCTATCTATTTATCTATCTATATATCTATCTATATATCTATATATCTTTCTGGCTATTTGTCTATCTATATATTTCTTTATCTATCTATCTATCTATCTATCTATCTATTTGTTTATCAATTTAGATGTCTATTTGGTTATTTATCTTTCTCTCTCTCTCTTTCAATTTTTGAAATTATATGTGTGTGTGTGTGTGTGTGTGTATATATATATATATATATCTATCTATCTATCTATATCTCTATCTATCAATCTATCTTTTTGATAATCTATCTACTTTTCAATCTATATATCTAACTATTTATCTCTCTCTATCTATCTATATATCTATATATTTGTATATCTGTCTAAGTGCCTATTTATCTATCTATATTTTTGTCTATTTGTATTTTTGTTTTTTTGTTTTTTGTCTACTCATCTATTACTATATTTGTCTATCTATCTAATAGTTAATCTATATATATATATATATATATATATATATATCTATATATCTGTCTAATAGTCTATCTATCTACATGTCTATCTATCTAACTATATTTATATCTATCTATCTATTTATCTATCTCTCTATCTATTTATGTATTTATCTGTCTATCTCTCTATCTATGTATATTTCTATTTGTATTAGTATATCTTTATATTTAAGTATCTATCTATCTTTCTATTTGTCTATCTATTTATCTATGTTTTTATCTATCTTTCAATATATATATATATATATATATATATATATATATATATATGTCTGTCTATATTTCTATCTATCTATCTATTTATCAATCAATCAATCAATCTGTCTGTCTGCCTAATTATCCATATATATATCTGTCTATTAATTTGTATATCTATCTATCTATCTTTATGGTTATATTATTATCAATCTATTTATCTACATGTTTATCTAGGTATGTGTCTATCTATCTCTCTGTCTATATGTGTATGTAACTATCTATCTATCTATATTTTTATATATCTATCTATTTATCTATCTGGATATTAACTATCTATGTATATATCTATTTGTCTATCTATCTACATAACAATTTATCTAATTATATAATTATATGTCTATTTATCTATTTATATCTCTATTTATGTATCTATCAATCTATCTTGTTATATAAATGATTATAAGTCAATCTATCTTTATTTGTAATTGTTTAACTATCTATCTTTCAATTGTCTAATTGTGTATCTTCTAATCTATCTATCTATTTATTTATCTAACTATCTATCTATCTATTTGCATATTAGTAATTCTATATCTTTATCTATCTATCTATCTATATATCTATGTAGTTATCAATCTATCTTCCTGTCTCTCAAACTATTTGTCTATCTATCTATTGATATATTTTTCAATATATCTATCTCTCAAACTTTCTATAAGTCTATCTGTGTATCTATCTATTTGTCTATCTATCTATCTATATATATATATCTATATGTTTGTCTATTTGTCTATTTGTCTAATTGTTTATATGGCAATATATTAATCAATCTATCTATCTGTCTATCTAATTGCTTAACTATCTATCTACCTATTTGTCTAAATGTGTGTGTGTATATATATATATATGTTTAAATGCCTACCTATATATCTTTCTATCTATCAATCTATCTTTTAAATATCTGATTATCTTTCTATCTATCTGGATATCTTTCTATCTATCTAATTGTTAATCTTTCTTCTATGTATCTATGTTTCTATCTGTCTATCTATATACTAATCTTTCTATCAATATATTTGTCTAGCTAGTTATCTATATGTCTGTCTATCTATATACTAATCTTTCTATCAATATATTTGTCTATCTAGTTATCTATCTATCTATCTAACTAACTATCTATCTATCTATCTGTCTATCTATCTATCTACCTATCTGCTTATTTATCTATCTAGCTATCTATCTTATCTTTCTTTCTATCGGACTATGTATATCTATCTATATGCCTATATATATATATATTTGTTTATTTAACTATCTAGCTATCTTCATATTTATCGATCTATCTATCTAACTATCTGTATATCTGTATATCTATCTAACTATCCATATATTGTCTATCTATCTATCTATCTTTCTGTCTATCTATCTATCAATCTCTCTATCTATCTATATATCTATCTATCTACCTATCTATCTACCTATCTTCTTATCTACTTATCTATCAATTTGTTCATCAACCTATATGACTATTTGTCTATCTATCTATCTATCCGACTTTTTATCTTTCTATGTATATATCTATTTGTCCTCTATCTTCTTGTCAATCTATCTTTCTACCTATCTATCTACCTATAAATCTGTCTATCTATAAATTTTCAATCTATCTAAATATATATATCTATCTATTTATCTATCTGTCCAAATGTATTTCTTGCTATCTATCTATTTGACTATTTGTCTATCTATCAGTCTATTTGTCTGTATATCTATATTTCTATCTTTTTATCTATCTATTTGTTTATCTATATATCTATCTAACTCTTTATATGTCTATATGTCTTTCTACATATATGCCTTTTTGTCTATCTATCAGTCTGTATCTTTTTGTATCTATCTATCTATCTATGTCTATGTGTATATATGTCTATGTTTCACTATCTCTATCTTTATATTTATCTATCTCCATATATATATATCTGTCTATGTATATTTCTATCTACATATCTATCTATCTACCTACCTATCTATTTGTCTATCTTTGTATATATTTATATTTATATTTATCTTTTTATCTACTTGTCTATATGTATACCTATTTATTAGTATATTAGTCTATCTGTCTATTTGTCTATTTGTCTTTCTATTTTTGAATCTTGTCTATATCTATCTGTCTATCTACCAATTTGTCTATCTATCTATCTATCTATCTTTGTTTTTGTTTTTCTATCTATCTCTCTATTCATATATTAGACTAGCAGTCTTTCTTTCTATTTGCCATTATGTATAGATGTCAATCTATCTATTTCACTATGTCTCTATATATCAATCTATCTATTTGTTTTTCATTCTATTTTTCTATCTCTCTCTCTCTCTCTCTCTCTATCTTTTAGTATATAAGTGTATTAGTCTATGGATCTATCTATCTATGTCTTTCTTTCGATAAATCAATCTGTCTGTCTAATTAGTTATCTATTTATCTGTCTACTCTTCTATCTCTCTATCTATCTATCAATTTGTCTATTTGTCTTTCAATTTATTTGTCTATCTATCTATCTATCTACATGTCTATCAGAAAATTTATCAATAATTCTATCTATCATTATATCTATCAATATATCTATCAATATATATTTCTATCTAACTATCTTTCTATATATCTATGTTTCTATGTATCTGTCTCTATTTCTATTTTTCAATCTATATATTTGTTTATCTATTTATCTATCTATCTATCTACCAATCTATTTATCTATCTATCTATAAATTTGTCAATATATCTATCTGTTTATCTATCTATCTATCTATTTATATGAGTTTTTGATGATTTTTTTATCTGTCTATCTATCTATCTATATGTCTATCTATTTATTTGCCTTTCTTTGTTTCTATCTATCTATCTATCTAATTATTTATCTGCAATTCTATCTATCTAACTATCTATCTATCTATTGATTTGGCTATCTGACTATCTTTCTATCTATTTATCTATCTATATAGCTATGTATCTCTCTATATATTTGTCTATCTATTTATCAATCAATTTATTTATCTGTATATCTATCTTTTTGTCAATCAATCACCCTATCTATCTATTTTCAATCTACCTATTTTTCTATGTATCTATTTATCTATTTGTCTATTTTTCTATCTATCAATCTATCTATGTCTTATTTATCTATCTAACTTACTAAATGTCTATTTGCTTATCTATTTATCTTTCTGTCTATCTGTCTATCTATTTATTTCTTAATCTATCTATCTATTTATCTGTCTATCTTTATATACGTCTATTTGTCTATTTATTTGTCTATTTGTCTATATATCCATCTATCGATCTGTTAATCTTATCTATCTATATATCTATCTATCTCTATATCTTTCTATTTATCTGTCTTATATCTATATATCGATCTATATATATGTATATCTATCAATCTATCTTTTTGTTAATCTATCTACTTGTCTATTTTTATTTCTATTAATGTATCTATATATCTATCTATATATCTATCTATATATTTGTCTATCTATCTAACTGTTTATTTATCTATATATATTTCTGTCTATTTGCCTTTTTCTATTTTTGTCTTTTTGTCTATCCATCTATTTTTTTATCTGTATATCTATCTATTAGTTAATCTATCTATCTCTATATTTTTCTAATAGTCTATCAATCTATGTGTATATCTATCTATTTATATCTACCTGTCTATCTATTTATTTATCTATCTGTCTATCTATTTATATATTTATCTGTCTATTTGTCTATATTTTTATCTGTATATCTTTCTATTTGTCTACCTATCTATCTAACTATTTGTATATCTATAAATTCATCTATATGTCTTTCTGTCTATCTATCTATCTATCTATCTATCTGTCTGCCTATCTGTCTATCTATCTATTTGACTATCTTGCTAACAATCTATCTGTCTATATGTATATCTCTTTATCCCTCTATGTGTATATCTATCTATCTATCTATTTGTCTATCTATCTTTCTAGTTATTTTCTATCTGTCTATATATCTTTTTATCTATCTATATATCTATCTAACTATATATTTGTCTATCTATCAATCTGCTATATATCTATCTATTTATCTATCTATTTGTCTTTGTTTCTATCTATCTATCTATCAATTTATTTTTCTAAATGATTATATTTCTATCAATTTTGTAACTATCTTCCTATCTATTTTTCAATCTGTTTAACTATCTATCTTTAGATCTATCTATTTAATTATCTAACTATCATTCTATATATTAGTCTATCAAGTAAATCTATCTATATGTCTATCTATCTATAAATCTATGTAACTATTAATCTCTCTATCTATCTATCTCTCTTTATCTATCGTGTATGTATCTATCTATATATTTGTTTATCAATCTCTCTATCTATGTTTCTATCTTTTAGGCTATCAGTCTATTTATCTATCTATCATTATATTTATATATTTTTCTATCTATCAATTTTCTATCTATTAATCTATCTATAAAATTATATAATAATCCTTTATTCTATCTTTCATAGCTAAATAAATCCCAAACGTAGTGATGGAATTTCCCTAGGCAATATTTAATTTTTTAATTATTTTAATTTATTATTAGTTTTAATATTTTATTTAATTTTGTTTATTAGATGTATGTTAAAGGTCTATAGATGAGCGATCCTTTAGAGTTACATTCTCCTCATAAAATCATAAAAAAAATATTATAAATAAATAATTTTAAAAATTTTAAAATACAAAAAAAATTATATTAATAAGAACTAAAATATCTATTTTTATGATGTATTAAATTTTTAACAAATTATACAAAAATTTTTTCTAAAATTTTTAATTAAGAAACTTAAAATTTTTTTATTAAAGTAATATTAAATAATTAATTCAATAAGTATAATAATTTATTTCAATATTTTAAAAATTAAATTAACATACATTATAATTTTTACTAATATAAATGCAAATTAATTCATGGTAGGATAAAATAACTAATATTTTCAAAAATATATGAATTGATGAATAAACTCGTAAATATTAATATGATTATTAGTATAAAAATTTATGATTATAGGAAACTTTTAATAAAATAATTAATACAAAATTTAGAAATTTGAAATATAATAAAAATATAATTTTTTCATTAAAGTTAAAAGAAAATAACTTAATATTTAAAAATAAATACATAGATATTTGACCCTACTTAAATTTATAAGAATTAAACAATTGAGTAATATTTTTTCTATTAGCTTTTAACATACAATATTTGTTAAAATAATTATAATAACTTTTTTTAATTATATTATCACTTTAAGTATTTTTTTGATTTTTATAAATTATAAATGATATCAAATAATATGAAATTTTATGCCTTTAAAATTATTACATATTATCTTCATAAAAATTACTATGATGAATTCTTATAAATTTATAGCCATATAATATAAATTTTTATATATTTTTTAACATTAAGAGTATTTTATAACTCTTAGGAGAGTGACTATAAGACAAATCATCTTTTCATGTATATCTTATTATATGAAGTTTGTTAATTTTGTAGCTATTTATATTTTTTTTATAAGGCTAAACATATATTTTTTAATTTGTTTATATATTTATTGTTTAATTAATATTATAATAAAAAATTGCAAGGTGTATATTTTTTATTTGTACCTTACTACACACACATTAATTTAGTTCAAAAAATTTTGATAGTTAATAAAATAAATGGGTCTTTTTGTATTATATATATATATATATATTATATTATTTATTTAATGTTTTTATAATTAAAAATATAAATAATTTGGAAATATATATAATTTGTTATTTAATGTTTATTTTGTCGAGACTGAGTCACCCATCTTTCTCTCGATATTTTGGAATAATAAGCGACGCAACTCCTTCGCAGTCCTCCATCATTCTTTTGACACCGACGTAACATAAACATATTCGTATTAAGCAATAATTTTTTATATGTAAATTTAAAGTATAGTCACATTAATATATGTTAATCTCAAATTAATATCTGTAAACATTTATTGACCGCTATTCAATTAGTTCAAATAAAAATGTTATAGACTTTATGTATACTGATACTAATTTACAAGATATTTAAATACATGTATATATTTGACTAAACTTTAATTACTATGTTTAATTAAATGACGCATAGGCTCCCTTATAAATACCCTAGCATTGACTATCAATATGATTCATACTAGATTAAAATATATAAATTATCCAGCTCATTTGACATACATTATTTCCTACATGAATTGATGTCGATAACTTTTTGGTGGGTTTGAGAAGTTCCACCAATATGGATGAGTAGATGTCACATATTTTATCACCGCTATAGCTATTAACTCATAATTTATATACCCATGGACTTGATATTGTTTACTTATTGTATGCTAACCATAGAATTGTTTACTTGAGTAAACACTATAAACTATTTACTTATTGTAATCTTAGATAATGAATAAACTTTGATAATTAATCCAAATAATCAATATCTATGAAATGATAATCCAGATTCATAGAGTTAACTTTATTACTTATTAAACTCATATACTTGTAATACATTTTACCATGCTATAAAATAACTAACACTTGCATTGATTTTTGTAGTGTCTTGTCTCTCAATAATTTCAATACTTAATGGTCTTTGAGCTATTATAATTACAATGTTTCTTAGATTTAGACATCTTGTTTTTTGATTTGCTTTGACGCTTTCTCTTGGTTGAATTTCTTTCAATTAACTTTGTATATAATTCTAAAGAGGTTGATGTTTCACTTGTCTATCTCTATTGAATCTCCTTGCTGAGAGATCATAAACATCATTGAATTTCAATTTATTAGTACTTGATGAACTATGCATAACTATAATTGTAATATATTAATATTTGATAGAGAACACAGAAGTATCAATAAACATACATCATCATTGACTTCAATACCAATTAAAACTTAATTGGATTATGATTGTGTTGACTTCATTGAGTTGTTGGGTCACTGATGTGCTTTCTATCAACTTCAGATTGAAAAAACACCTCATCATGTGCACTTTTTAGCATCAATTAGTTTTTCGTATTTACTAGCAAGAGCCTTTGTAAGCCTTACTATGCTCTTCTCATTTTTTATATTGAAAGTAAGTTGGTACGATATCATATTTTAGATGAATTCAACTACTAGTATGTGCTCTTCTTTCTTCATAGACTCTATCATCTTTTTCAAAAGGGGATATATATTTTTCTATTATATATAATCCTCCATCTATGTTTTCTAGAATCCAAATTTTGTTCCATAGATTTTTTTTTATTTTCACTTTTCCTTCATATGCAGTCATTATTATCTACAAAATATGAATTCGTCTAGGCAATTCTTGCAAAACACAGTGTATGAGAATTGAGAACACCTCTTTTGACATGTTGATATTGTCTGCAAGATGTTTACTATTTATTAAATTCATTATTATCATCAATAGTAACTTCGCCCAATGGTGCATCATAATGCACAACCTAAACCTCCAATACCAATTGTCGAGAATAACTTGATTTTCTATTTGTTAGATTTATGAAAGAGAACAAATATATATATATTAAATGAAACACAAAGTTTACATTGTTCAACACAATCTTACCTATATTATGGGTTCTCCTCTTTTCCTCTCTTATTCACTATTAATTAGGCGAATGCAAAAGATGTAAAAAATATATACTTTTGAAATCTCAATCCTTATTATATATTGATTTATGCTAGAAAAATAATAAAACAAAAAAAGGAGGTAATGCTTCTTTTTTTGACAAAAATGGGGAGCTGACATCCCCCATTTTGACATTAAATATCTAAACCACTTATATATGTTTTATATTTTGGCACATGTGTTTCATAAAAGAAGATTCTTTAATTTTTGTTTCATGATAATTAGATCACAAATCTATTTTACATAATGCTTTATTATATCCAACTATTCGAACAATTCATTAATTCTCAAAATAAGATATTTATTTTTGATTATTATTATAAATAAATCATGAATATAGATAATTTGTCAAGAATATATATTTACAAAGATTCTTGCCACCAAAATAGTTTCAATTTATTTAATTTTACAAGATTTATTTATAATATTGGTTAGTCATTCATTATTTCATTTATATAAAACTGTAACAACTTCCATATGTAACATAGAGAATATAAGAAAGCATTATCTTTCATAAATATTATAAATGATATTATTCAACTAATTTAAAACAATGATTATAACAATCTATGGTATTTAAAAAAATAAAATAAAATAAAAAAATAAAAAAATAACAAAAATAAAAAAATAAAACAATAAAAAAATAAAAAAATAAAAAAATAAAAAAATAAAAAAATAAAAAAATAAAAAAATAAAAAAATAAAAAAAATAAAAAAATAATAATATATTAAAAAACTAAAAAAAAACAAAAAATAAAAAACAAACAAAAAAATAAAACAAATAAAAAATAAAAAAAAAACTTTGGTATTTTATTTTAACTACCATTTCCTTCTTAGATACACATCAACCCCATATAATTCTAGGTCTAACATATCAAAAGTTAATTCCTTCCTATTTCATAATAATTATATTAATTAACTATTTGATATGAGTAAATTGCATCTCTAGATGAAAGAAATAATATAGAAGTCTTCTATTTTTTTTGAACCACCTTCATTTTCTCCAAAAATATATTAGATATAAGTGAATATGTTGTTCCTAGTTCAAAGAAATTGGATGAGTGTTTTGTGCCTTGTGTTTCTCCAAAAACACACAACATAAATTATTACTTTGCTTCGCATAGATCTTTAATATGACACTAGTTGAAAATCATGACTAAAACACAAGGCATATCTTAGATCCATTCTAAATTATGTTGCTCTTGATTAATATATCTATTAATAGATTATTAGTTATGTGTATCTAAATTACAATTAGAATTGAAGGATCACATTCTAGGCTCTTTTTGATTGTTAAATAAAATATCCATGGAATTCCTTCAAGAGTGCTTTATGTCTTGTGTTTCTACTTTTTTTTTGAGAAATTAGAATATATATAAATTCTCGCATCACAACTATAAAACTATGGGTGTTTGAGATATAATTCTCTTTGGCACACAATTACATTCCTTCACATACTTTGCAAGCTATCCTTGGAGTCCAAGGTGCTAAATCTCTTCAGTTCACTAACTTGATCTTCACATATTTCACTATCTTGGATTGTCTCAGCCATTGTTCTTAAATAATTACAAAACTTTATCTTTCTCTAGTTCTAAAGATATATCAATAATTTCTAATTTATGATTGCTTCATAAATATCAACATCTGAATTCAATTCTCAGCCATTTTTCGAAAAGGTCAATTTTTTTCTTGATTATTCATAACTTATAAAAAAAATTACTAAGTTCTCAACATCAGTAGTATGTTAAGAAACAATCACACTAGCATGAGTTAATCTAAAAAAACATATCATGTCCTATTTCTTCTATGAGATGCTAGAAATTATTCAAACATTACTATATAGCTTATAATTTATGCAACTATTTTTCTAAGCATCAGTTAATTTTTTTTCCCTCAAGATTTAGTTCATCCATTATCATAATTTCTTATATAAATTCTTTAGTCTTTTGCTGTTCAACCATTACTAGGAAATGTCTAGCCTGATCTCTTACTAATTTTCACAAAATACTCATTAGTTAGTTGCATCATTTCTTTCATAAATAGTCATTACTCTATTATTCTCTCTCTCTCTCCATCTCTCTCTCTCTCTCTCCATTTCTCTCTTTCTCTCTCTCAATCTCTCTTTCTCTCTTCCATCTCTCTCTCTCTCTACCCATCTCTCTCACACACTCTCTCTCACTCACCATCTCTCTCTCTACCCATCTCTCTCATACACTATCTCTCTCACTCACCATCTCTCTCTCTCTACCCATCTCTCTCATACACTATCTCTCTCACTCACCATCTCTCTCTCTCTATCTCTCTCTCTTTCCCTATCTCTCTCTCTCCATCTCTCTATCCCTCTCCATCATTCTATCCATCTCCATCTCTCTCTCTCCATCTCTCTCTCCATCACTCTCTCTCTCTCTCCATCTCTCTATCCCTCTCCATCTTTCTATCCATCTCCATCTCTCTCTCTCTCTCTCTCTCTCTCTCTCTCTCTCTCCTTCTCATTCTCTCTCTCCATCTCTCTCTCTCTCCTTCTCATTCTCTCTCTCCATCTCTCTCTCTCCATCTCACTCTCTCTCTCCCTCCATCTCTCTCTCTCTCCATCTCTCTCTCTCTCACCCCATATCTCTCTTTCTCTATCCATCTCTCTCTCTCTCTCTCCATCTCTCTCTCTCCATCTATTTCTCTCACTCTCTCTCTCAATCTCTCTCTCGCACTCTCCATCTCTCTCTCGCTCTCTCCATCTCACTCTCTCACTCGCTCTCCTCTCCCTCCCTCCTCTCTCTCTCCACCTTTCTCCTTCCCTCTCTCTCTCTCTCACTCACTCTCTCTCCTCTCTCTCTCTCCCTCTCTCTCCCTCCCTCTCTCTCTCTCAACTTTTCCTATGTCACAATAATGAGACATCTTCATTACATAATATTCATTATTTATTTTGATCATATTGTAGGTTTACATTATTTTCTCTTTACTTGACATGTGTGGAATAGTGGATTCAACTTTAAATATGACTATTTTTTTATTATACATGTGTTGGGTGAAATAAATTCAGATTTATAATAATTTTTTCATAGTATTTCATGAGAAACGGCACCATATAAATTTAAATCAGATTTCTTTATGAATTATTTAGGAGTAAAATAAAAGCAAACATTAAAAAACAATAATAAAATGATATATTTATCAATCAAACTAGAATAAATATATCAAATCAAACTTAATTTTAATCAAACTAGTTAGATCGGATTTCTTTTAACCTCTATCTCATTCTCTTTGACATAGAATTTGTCAAATTCCATGACTGAATATTTGAGACCTTGGAAGAAGTTGATGTTAAGAGACTGTGGAATATGGTGATGATGAAGTGCCACTAGGTGAGCTCCATGTCAAAGTGCTTGGTGTATTTTTCCAAGCCTATATATGATTAATCCAATGTCATTTTTATATTTAGCTTATTTTGCCAACTAGAGTCTCTTGTTGGCCAAAAATAATGACATATAGTGATCTTTTGTTTTTTTTACATCTAACCACTTCTTCACACAATTATATCTACCTTTATGCAGTCACTTTCCAAAATATAACAAAAAATCAAGGTGTCTATCATCAATTAATTTCATACAAATATATATATGTATGTATGTATGTATATTAAATATATGTTATTATATTTATACATAGTTATGTTTATGTATACTATTTTTATAGTTATAGATATAGTAAAATATATTTATATACAAAATTTGAATTATATAACACATGCATATTCATGTATAGTTATGTTTAAATACACTTATTGATTTGAGGAACTTAAATATATAAAGATTTATACATTTATATATAACTATATATAAATGTATTTAACAGTATGTATATCAACATATTACTATATATAAATGTATTTATCTACATCAATACCTATACATAGCCATATGTCTAAATATATATAATAACATGAAAAACTAAATATAATGACATCTACAACATGTATAACTACATGTTTCAGAAACTTAATATCCATTCATGTCATTCATCTCATTCATATATATATATATATATATATATATATATATATATATATATATATGATATTGTATAAATCTTTAGCATATTTCCATATATTTTAGGATGTTAAAATTAAATTTTTTCAACCTTAAATGTATTTTAATGTAATTTTATATGTTTGTATAAATTATTATGATTTAATATATTTAGGGTTTGTATTTTTGTTTAATTTAATATCATTTAACTGAAATTGATTTCTAATAAAATCTATATTTGTTAAAATTCATGTTGTGAATTTCAAAACAAATAACAATATGTTTGTGTAATAAATATTATAAAAAATTTATAAAATATATATGTGATGTAGTTTCAATTTACAAAGATAAAACATTAAAAATAAAATTTATTTACCAAATAAAATTTGCACCTCATAATATGCAATATGTTATATTTATTATAAATAAATAATGTTTAAAATGTATCTATTAATTACAAATAAAAACATTATAGTGTATTCAATTTTTAAAAAAAATTTAAAAATAATTATTTTAAAAAACAAATTCATATATTTATAAGGTCATTTATATATTTTGAATAAAAAAAATAACTTGTAGAAAAATTTATTCATGTATTTATATCGTAACCTATTTTGTTTGAACATAATTAAAGAAATAATTGATTTTTTACAAAATATTAAAGACATATATTTATATGCACTACATTATAATTGTTTGAATTTTAAAGTTTTTAAAAATTTATTAATAACAATAAATAATAGTTAAAAATTTTTTATTGACATTAATATTTTAATAAAAAAGTTATATAAATAAACAAAAACAAAATTATCTATTTATGACCAATATTTTTATTATTAACATAATTGTAAAAGAACATAATTTACAAATATGTCATTTTCATTTATTTATATGAGGATAATGATAGTAATTTTAATATAAATTTTAAAAAAACAACTATTTGAATAAAATAGAAGCTCATATAGTTAATTCATAATTTCATTTTATGAATTAATATACTTCACACAGACACACACCCACCCATATACACACACACAAATTTATTTTAAATATAAAGAATATACAATATTTTATAAATTGTGTACAATATATAATATTTTATTTTAATTAAATTTTCAAAATCATAAAATTTTAAATATATTTACATCACACACACATATATAATTGTTTCATGTGTAATTTTAAAAATACATTACGTTTATAGGTATATGTGTGTGTTTGTGTGGGTGTTTAGTAGTATATGCATTCATACAAGTATATACACACTACTTTGAAAATGTAGATACATGTGTGAATATATACAAAAGTACAAAAATATGTATTGTGATATAATGTATAGTAATGTATATGGATGTATAAATGTGTGTGTGTAGGTTAGTGTATATGAAAATATATATTTATGGATATATATGTAAATATTAACATTATTTTTGAGAAGAAAAATACTTGAACACATAATTATTAACATGTTCCACAATTCATGAGAGCACGAGCAAAAAGTGATATTATTGCAAGAAATTCTAATCTCCCATCTATAACACTTTGCCTCATATTTTGATGATAGTACTACTTGTAATGATAAGGTCTCATATTTGTGGTAGACAGCAATGACAGAGAACGAGTAGTTGAAGCCAGAGATGAGTTGCATAGGATGATAACGAGGAAAATATTTGAGATGCAGTTTTGCTAGTGTTTGCCAATAAGCAAGATCTTCCCAATGCGATTAATGCAACTGAAATTACTAACAATCTAGGAATTCACTCTTTTCTCCAAAGCCATTGGCAGATTTAGAGCAACAGTGCTACCTCTGGCGAGGGCCTGTACATGGGTCTTGATCGGCTTTCCAATTACATTGCCAGCAAATCATAAACAATATAAGTAGGATGAGGTAAACTTTGTTGACATATCTGGATGTTGATCTAATCTTTGCCTATTTTTCTTGAGTTTTGTTCTGTTATGTGATTGGCATCATCTGTTTCTTGAGGGATTCAAATTCTATTTATATTTATATATTTCATGCCTGAAATACAAGACCACATTTACTTTGTTCTGATCTGTTGTAAGCTGAACTTGTTTATTTTCTGTTTTGTGCCTTTTGCCATTGGATCCCAAAGGTATAAAAACATATAACATTAAATAATTGTCTTTGACTATATGTATTACTATAAAAGAATTATACAGAACTATATTTAAATATATAATGTACAACTTTTATTTAATATACATTTGTATATTTTAGTATTCTAAAATATATTTTACTATATCTAGTCCTATACATAACTATATGTATAGATATATTAAATTATATAAATAAATATATATACCTAATTGTATAAATATAGGTATAACTATATGTGTAACTATATGTATAATCACATTTAACTATATTTATAATTACTTTTATAATAACATACAATATTATATTTAACTATATGTGTGTAACTATATATAAATATTCGTATAACTATATATAAATAATTATATAAGTATATATAAATAATTGTATAACTATATAACACTATATAATTAAATATAACTATATTTGTACGTATGTATACATATATGTAAATCTATATATTTATTTATAACTTTATATATTTATGTATAAATATTTGTATGAATATGTCTATATATAACTATATGTTTAATTATATAAAAATATTTATAGCTATATATATTATATGTATAATAACATATAACTATAATTAATCGTATCTTATTATATGTATTACTATAAAAGCTTTATACATAACTATATTTAAATATATAATTTAAAACTTATATTTAATATACATTTGTATATATTAGTATTCAAAAATGTATTTTATTATATCTATACCTATACATAACTATATGTATAGATTTATAAAATTATATAAATAAATATATATACATACATGTATAAATATAAGTTAAACTATACGTGTAACTATATGCATAACTAAATGTAACTATAATTATAATTACATGTATAACAACATATAACATTATGTTTAATTATATGTGTATAACTATATATAAATATTTTTAATACTAAATAAAACATTATATAATTAAATATAACTATATGTTTAACTATTTATACATATATGTAAATATATATATTTGTTTATAACTTTCCATATATTTATGTATAACAATATATAAATACTCATGTGAATATATATATAACTAAATGTTTAATGATATATAATTTTTTATACCTTTATATATATTATATGTATAATAACGTATAACTATTCACAATTTTATATTATTACTATATAACCTATATTTAAATATATAATTAACAACATATATTTAATATACACTTTTATATATTAGTATAAAAAATGTATTTTAGTATATCCATACCTATACATAACTATATGTAAAAATATATGAAATTATATGAACAAATATATATACATACATGTATAAATATAAGTTTAACTATATGTGTAACTATATGTATAACCACATGTAACTATATTTATAATTACATGTATAACAACATACAGCATTAAATTTAAATTACATGTGTATAACTATATATAAATATTTGTAAAACTAAATAAAACATTATATAATTAAATATAACTATATTTTTAACTATTTATAGATATATCTATACAATTATTTAAATCTATATATTTATTTATAACATTATATATATTTATCTATAACTAAATTTAACTACTTGTATGAATATATATATATATATATATATATATATATATAACTAAATGTTTAATGATATATAATTTTTTATAACTATATATATTATATGTATTCTAACATATAACAATAAATAATTCTATCTTACTATATGTATAACTATAAAAACGTCATACATAAATAAATTTAAATATATAATTAACAATATTTATTTAATATACATTTTTAAATATTAGTATAAAAATGAATTTTAGTATATACATACCTATACATAACTATATGTATAAATTTATGAAATGATATGATAAAATGTATATACATACATGTATAAATATAAGTTTAACTATACGTGTAACTATATGTATAACTACATGTAACAATATTTATAATTATATGAATAAAAATATACAACATAATGTTTTACTATATGTGTATAACTATATATAAATATTCTTATAACTATAAATAACTCTATATAAATAAATATAACTTTATTATTAATTATGTATACATATATGTAAATCTATATAATTGTTTATATCTTTGTATAGATTTATTTATATTTACTTATAACTACTTGTATGCATATATCTATATATAATTATATGGTTACTTATATGTAACTATTTATAACTACATTTACTATATGTATCCTAACATATAATTATATATGGGATAATACTAATTTGTTGCACTAACATGAAATTAAATGGAAAAAGATATAATATCAACAATATGTAAGCACATAGCATGAGAGTGCCTGTTGATCAGGCTCATATATGGTATAATACAAATAAGGGTTGTACTCTTACCTAATCCCAGCCCTTGGGCCTCAAGCTCAAATATGAAGTTATGTATGACAAAAGATATAATATTTGATAGATTTATATAGAAGATATTTTATTTTCTTTTATATAATTTTTCATTCTAACACTGCACTCTCTATCTATCTCTATCCCTCTTTAATTAAATCTCTCACTCTATTCTTCTTTTTCTGTGTCACACACTCTCTCTTGTTATTTTCTTTCTCGCTTTTCTTTCTTGCTTGTTCTCTCCCTCTCCCTCTCCCACTCTCTCATTCTTTCTCTCACTTTCCCTCTCTCTCCCTCTCCCTCTTCCTCTCTCTCTCTTTCCCTCTCTATCCCTTTCACCATTTCTCCCCCTCTCTCTTCCTTTCCCATTTCTCTCCCCCTCTCTCTCCCTCTCACCATTTCTCTTTCCCTCTCTCTCCCTCCTTCTATCTCTCCTCTCTCTCTCTGCTCATCTTCCCATTTCTTTGTCCTCTCTCTCTCCCCACCTTCTCTCTCTCTCTCTCTCTTGCTCATCTTCCCATTGCCTCAATATTCATTATATTTAATTTTTAAATATTCATCTATAAAAAATTTTAATTAAATATTAGTATATTTTGAAGTAATAGAATGGTCAATTCAAAATAATGATTGAGCATTATTTTTTGTAAATAAAATAGGGCAAAATGAGTTCAGATCATCAGTGAATGTACAAAAGGTTTATTAATTGATTTTTGAATAAATATTTTTTGAGTGGGCTTGAAACTTTCATCAATTTTGCATGTAGTCAATCGAGATGGATGGATGGAAATAAAAATAAAGTGTTCATGTATTCATCGCAAGTGTAAGAATATTCCTTTTCGTGATGCAAATACTATAAGATACCATTTGGAAAAATATGGCTTTGTGCCAACTTATTTTGTTTAAATTTATCATGGGAAAAGTACAAAGGCACTGAACATTTACCAAAATGAGGATACTGAATTATTTGCTTGTGGTGAAGAATCATCAAACACATACCATAGAATGATCACGCAAGCTGCTGGTGCTGACTTCAATATGAATTACGTGGATGAACCACCTAATCCTGAAGCTTAGAAATTTTATGAAATACTTAAAGCTGTAGATAAAGCATTGTGGCTTGGTTATAAAACACATTCACAATTGTCACTTGTGGCTTGACTTATGAGCATTAAATCAGAAAATCATATGTCTGAGAAATTATTTGATCAGGTGACAGAACTAATGAAGAAGATTGTTCCGGATATTAATTTGATCCACTAATAACTTTTAGAACACTAAGAAATTACTTCGAGGAATGGAGCCAACAAAATTGATTGTTGTTTAAAAGAATGTATGTTATATTGGGGTGGTGATAGTGATTTAATTAGTTGTATGTTTTGAGATCATCCTCGATTTAAAAAGGTACCTCGTGTTGTATTTAAGATGTATTATTTTCCATTAATTATTCGATTACAGAGACTATATACATCAAATGCTACAGAAAATGTTATGAGGTGGAATTATGAGAATAAGGTTGAAGAAGGGGTAATACATCATCCATCAGATTCACTTGCTTGGAAGTATTTTTATTATTCACATCAACATTTTGTAGCTGAAAGTCGAACTGTGAGATTGGGTCTCTACACTGATAGATTTCAGCCATTTGGACAATATGGACAATAGTATTCAACATGGCCAGTCATAGTGACACCTTTTAACTTGCCTCCAAGATTGTGTATGAAGGAGCAATATATGTTTTTCTCAATATTGGTTCTAGGGCTAACAAATCTTAAAGACATGTTGGATGTTTTCATACAGCTTCTTATTGCAGAGTTAAATCATTTGTGAGATTTTGGCATTGATACATATGATATCTCAAAGAAGCAAAATTTCATTATAAAGGTAGCCCTTATGTGGATGGTAGGTGACTTTATTGCATATTCAATGTTGTCTGGCTAGAGTACTGTAGGATGATTCATATTTCCATATTGCATGATAAATTCTGATGCATTTACCCTCTAATTTAGTGGTAAACAAATTTGACTTTATTGCATATTTAAAGAATCATCCATTTTGAAGAAATAGAACTAAATTTCGAAAAAATAAAATCGTGATGACAGTTGCACTAGCAATTCGTTCAGGAGATAATATTATTATAGAGTTTTAAAGATAATGTTTGAAGAAGGTAACTGAAAAGGATGCTACTGGAAGTAATGGCCAATATATAAAATATTTGGCTGGAAAAAATGTAGTATATTTTGGGATTTGCTGTATTGGAAGTCCAATTTAATTCATCATAACTTAAATGTAATACATATTCAAAAAATTGTATTTGACAATGTTTTCAACATTATCCTTAATGTAGACGGAAAAACAAAAAATACTTTAAAATCAAGATAAGAGCTTAATGATTACTGTCGGCATCCTGAATTGAAACTGAATGTGGCAACAGAAAAATTTCCTAAAGCTTGCTACATGCTTGATAAGAAGGCAAGAAAGATATTTTGTGAATAGGTTAAAAATTTGAAATTCCATGATGGATATGTGTCAAAAATGGGTAGATGTGTGGATATAAAGAATCTTAAGTTATTTGGAATGAAAAGGCATGACTGTCATGTACTTATGCATAGAATAATACCAAAAGCATTATGTGAATTACTTTTCCTAAGTGTTTGAAAGGCCCTTACAGAACTTTGTTTGTTTTTCAAATAGCTAACTATAACCACAATCAAAATAGATGACATGGTGAGGCTGGAGAATGACATTTCACTTATTATTTGTAAACTTGAATAGATATTCCCACCAAGTTTTTTTGACTCAATGGAGCATTTGTAGGTCCATTTGGCATATGAAGTAAGGATAGTAGGGCCAGTGCAATATAGGTGGATGTATCCGTTTGAGAGGTAAATACATATAATTTTCCGTGTTTTATGATTTTGTACATAAAGTAATATTATAATTTAATATAATTGAAACCTAACATTGTGGTTGTAGGTATCTTTGTAAGTTGAAAATGAATGTTAGAAATAAGGCAAAATTTGAAGGTTCAATTACAATGCATCATTAGTAGAAGAAGCATCATCATTTTATTCTTATTATTTTGAGGATTATGTCAATACAAAGTATAGAAATATGCTTCGAAATGATGAAGGTAATGTGATGGTAGAAGATGATTCTGTGAACAAACTATCTATCTTAAAGAACTATGGAAGAGCATTTGGAAGAGGAATAAAAAGATGTATGATAGATGAAGAATACAAAGCAACCCGAAGCTATGTCTTACTTAATAGTGAGGAGGCTGCACGATATATTGAGTATGTTTTCACAAAATTATTGCAGGTTTAATCATAGTTTAATTTTATCTTTAATATGAATTATTAAAATTTGATATATATATTTTTTTCTCTTTTTATATTTGTGTAGTATTTATGTCAAGCAGTTAAAATATAGGCAACTAGTAATTTCTAGCAATGATGTCAATTATATGCTAGATCCCGAATTTGTGAATTGGTTCAAACATTATGTGAGAATTATTAAGTTTTAAATTTTTAAATTATTTAATTTATTATTATCTTTTATTTGTTAATATTAATTTTTAAATTTATGTCACTAGCAATTGATCCTTCAAATGGAGATTCAAATATTTTCATTCAGAATCTAAGTAAATGCCCATTTAGATATGTGAGAACCTATCATGGGTATTTTGTTAATGGATATTAATTTCACACAAGCAGGCATGGTTCTTCTAAAATAACAATGAATAGTAGTGTATGCATTAAAGGCATAGGTTATAATATAAATGAGATTAATTTATGGTCAACTCAAAGAAGTTATTGAGTTGGAGTTTCCTGGACTCGAAAATAATAGGATTGTATTATTTAAGTGCGAGTAGTTTGATCCTACACGAAATGTGGGCACAAAGATTCATTCAGATTATAAGCTATTGGATGTTAACCATAAACACAGATATAATCGATATGAGTCATTTATTATGGTAGTTCAAGCTGCTCAAGTATATTATTGTGGTGCTTATCTGAGTTTATCTCGTGATAAGAGTGATTGATGGGTGATTTGTAAAATCAAAGCTCTGTCAAAATTTGAAGATCCAACACCACAACAAAGAAGTGCAGAATTAGATATTGCACTGGCATTCCAAGAAGATGACATAAATAATATTGTCTCTGTGAATGTAGATGAAGATCTAGAAAATTTATGTGACTCAAATGGTAGCATAATAGAAATTGAAGAAGATCAATTCTATTTGAAGATGAGTTCGAACTTCTATCGGAATCAGACAAAATATCAGAAGATCCATTGGAGGATGACATTGATGCCAATAATTAAATTGTTATAATATGTATTATAATATTAATCTATCAAAAAAATTTTATATTTTGTTGAAATCTATCGGTGCATTTTATTCTAAAATGCATGCTTGTTCATCATATCTCTATTGTTTGTTCTATGTTTTATTTTGTATCGCAAATTGTGCCTAAAGGACGTGACCATGATGGAGGTAGATGTGGACACATAAATGAACCAAATTCTTCTAGTATGCTACATCATGTTCATTTCTATCACCATATCTAGACTTTAAAATCACAATCACCATCTTCATTTCTATCACCATCACCATCATTGAGACCTCTACTATCACCTTTATCAGATGTAAGCCCACCACCCATTGTACTTCCTCCAAACACTTTTGATCCATCTCTATCTTCTACACCACATTTTACACCAATAGTTTCCTCATTTACAAAACCAACGACATCATTAAATGATGTGCCTTCCTATGTAGTCAGTGCAAAGTTAGAAATTGAGATTGTGGATGGGAGGTAAAAGAAATATGTAAAAATGACTTTAAAAAAATTTGATGTTTCTGTTAGTGGTTTTTTTTATAGTTATGATTTACATTTTTTCAATGTTATTTATTTATTCGTACAGTTTTATTTCATCTCATAAGTGTTCGACTTTAATTACAAAGTCTTTCAAGAAAATGAATAATTCTAAAGCATTCTCTTAGAATAAAGTTTCTGAATCAACAAAAGAGTCCTATTTTAATGACTTTCAGGTAAAAATAATAAAACAAACGCATTGAAAAATAATTATCAAATTACTTAACTATTATGTTGGTTATTATTCAAGTAGTAAATAATAAAACTTTGTTGTTAATATAAATTCTTTTGTGATTTTTTTATATATAAATCAATAAACATGGGCACTCAAATTTGATGGAAAGATAAAGTCATTATGAGAGATCAAAGCTGCTCAACGATATTCTGATTTTATCCATAAATTGAATAATATCAAAGAAAGGCCTAATTTTATATCAGAGGATGACTGGCCCGAGTGGCTTAAGTATTGGGAGGAGCTAGATGTGAAGAAAAAATATGATATTGCCAGCAAAAATCGACGAAGTGATGTAGTTGGACTAGGAACATGAAGTTGTCAACACACAGGAGGGTCAAAGTCGAGTATTGAACATGCTCGAGATATGGTACACTTTTAAAATTTTAAACATTTATATATTTAGTGGTTGTCCTAATAGTCCAATAAATCGAATTTTTTTCAAGGTTTTATTAATTTTGTTAATTTTTTAGATTATTTGTTTTTAATGACTTAATAAAAATATATTCTTGGCTGGAGAATTGAGTCGAGATCCAAATTTTTATGAGATTATTAGGAAGTTGCATGTGAAGAAAGTGGATGGTTAGTTCATTGATAACAAGTCTTAGATGATTGCTATAAGAACTTGTTATATTAAAAAGATTTTATAATACTACAGTACATTTTGAAAATTATTTGGACTGCAAAATATTTATTTAATTTTTGTATAACTAGAATAGTTTTTTTCTCTATTTTATCTCAGGACCTAATGGTGAAACGTGTGATAGTTGCTCATTAACAAGTTGGGCGTTCTATGGATCTTCAACCAAGTGACTATGATCCTATTTATTTAGAGGCCATAGGAGGTCATAAAAAATAGTGAGTGTAAAAAATTGGCTCGAATGTAGTGGAATTTTGTTGTAACAATCGTGCTTCTAATTCATCTGTCTTAGTAATGGTGGATGAGGCAGTCAAACAACAAGCAATCGAAATAAATGAATGTATTGTAGTTATGGAGACCAAAATGAAAAAGAATGATGAGTAGATATCTCATTTGAAGGAAGAAATATATAAATTAAAGAATAGAAGGATGAGCATATTTCTAATATTGAAGGAAAAAATATATGAAATTAAAGAATAGAAGGATGAGCAGTTTACTAATTTGATGGAAGAAATGCAAGAAATTAAAGAAATAAATGATGAGATGAAAGAAATTAAGAATGTAATGCAACAGCTGATGTCCTATATAGAGTCACGGTTAGCGTTATTGGCACAACAGATAGCATTCCGAGATCCAACTGCGAAACCTCGTAGGATTGGCTATCATTCTCTACAAATTATAAGGATGATTTCATATGAGAATTACATCTGAACTATTATTTATTTATGTCTATCTGTAGCAAATAATTATGAAATTTTTTTGCAGGTTACAATTTTTTTATTATGGTTTAGTTCTTTGCCTTTTCAATTAACCTAATTATGAATCTTTGCAGGACACATTATCTGAGACACATGAAAAAAATCTTATTCAGAGCATTCATACATTGCCACGGTCCTTCCAATGCATGAGTCCCATATTTACCAATTTTAGTTTTATCAAAAGGAGGGATAGCTTATTTTATTTTTATTATTCCTAAAACATTTTATTTTTGCACTATCTTTCTCTCTAAATATAATTACTGGACATCTTTTGGATTTTTGTTAAAGCTATATGACAATCAACTTTAATTTGTGTTTGTTCATGTCTATTATTATTATTTTTATATATCTGTGAATATGTTTGTGTGTCTCCAAATTCTTTGGGTAGAGTTTTAGCCTAGTATAGGTAAGTAAAACTCTATATTCAGTAGTGGAAGAAGCGACACTAGCGGCAGTAGTGGCAACGATGGTTGTAGCAGTGGCAGCAGCGGTAGCGGTAAAAGAGGTGGCAACAGCGGCAGAGCCCGCATCAGTGGTAGTGGCGGTAGCGGTGACAGCGGTGGTAGCAAATGTAGTGGTGATAGTAGTGGTAGCGGGAAAAGTGGAGGCAGTAGCGACATCAGTGACAGTGGTGCCGCAGAGGCAGCGACTGCATCAGTAGCAACGACGACATCGAAGGTAGCGGTGGCATCAGTGCCAGTGGCGGCGACAGTGGCAGCATCACTAGTGGCGGTAGTAGAGGCATCATCGGCAGTGTCAACAACAACGACAGCAGTGGCAGAGGCGGTAGCAGCTACAGCACTGGCAGAAGTGGCCGCATCGACAGTAGCGGCATTGCCGGCAGAAGCAGCAGAAGCGGCATAAGTAGAGGTGTCAAACGGCCGGGCCAGCCGGCCCATCCCATTTTTTTGAGCACGAGCATGCCTTCGTGTCGGGCCAGGAACGACACGGTCACTGTACTGTGTCGTGCTCGGCCCGGCATGGTTTAAAAAAGATGGGCCCAGCACGGCCTGCAGGCACGGCAGGCCGTGCCGTGCCGTTCCGGACCTGCTCGGGCCTGGCGTGGCCATACGGCCACGCCAGGCCATACTGGCCAAAAATTTTCTTTTTAAATTTTTTTATTATATATATATATATTATTAAAATATATATAAAATTTTAGATAATTTATAATATTATATATTTATAATATGAAAAATGTTAAAATTTATTACAATAACAATGTTTAAATTTTTTTTTAATGTAATATAAAATTAGTTTAAAATTTATTAGAATTATATAATAAAGTTATAAATTTTTAAATGAAAAATTAAAACAAAAAAAATAAATCAATACATTTTGTTAATAAAAAAAATTAAAAAAAACATAAGCAACTCAAATGAAAATTGACCAATCAGCCATTTGAAACAGAAGGTCCGAACCAAATAAATTACAGTTTCAACATAATGTACAAACAAAGCGTATAATCAATAAAAAAAATATCGAAATCAAAAAACAGTAGATCATCATCAATCGTGAATCGGCATATCATGAGCAGCATCAGCCACAACATCAAGATCAGTATCATATGGATCATCATCATCAGCAATCAACTCCTCCGCCATCACAGTGGATGCGGCTACAGTCCTTGTCCCAGTCCCAGCTCCAGCACGATCATGGATGCTAAACCTTGAATCCTACCAATCCTTCAAACAGCTAAGGCCTCAATATATCTAGACGTAATCTCGATCTCCTATCTGAAATCACGTTCACTGTAACATAAAAAGCAGACTCCGATGCTACCCTCGACACCGAAGGAGTCAGTAGATCCCGTGTCATCCTAGCACGGGAAAGGTGGACTCATATGATTTCCACCACTGTAATATATCAAGATTCTTAGTATCAGAATGTGATAGGATTGAGTAGTAATCGGTATCTAAGTACCGAGAAAGCTCGCTACTATGTGATGATCCACCCCTACATTTCCCCCTCGCTAGCTGAATGGAAAAATCGTCATCTCCGAATAAGGTATCATTGTCCGTAATCACAGTCTCACTACCACCACCACCATACCTAGTATCGTAGTATGTGAACATGTCAGTCAACTTCTCGTGAATGAACCTTTTAGGTGGCTCTTCCAGGTTCATGCACAAGGAAATGTAAGTCAGGGTGTTTTCTACCCATTCCACCTTAACCCTAGGGTCCATGCATGCATTTAGGCAATAAAGAGATTGAATGGTGGACCAGTACTTCAAGTACTTGGTTTCCATCTCTGCAACCATATGGCTAAGTGTCGGGTCAGCTCGATACTTCCTAAATATGCTATTAATGTTGCATATGCACCAGAGTACAATGCAAGTAGTGGGCGTATAAACCGACGAACACATGTTCGTCATGTCATAAAAAATCTTCAGGAATTTCATTTATGAAATACCTGAAGCCTAGTCAGTGTCGTCAATAATAAGTTCGTCACTCTTACTATTGATGAGTCGGATATCACGTGTTCGTATCCAACACATGATTCTAACATCAGGTATGTGTAATTCCAACGATGTCTCACATCCGATTGGAATTTCTTCTTCTTAAGATTCGCAGACAAACAGAGACTACCAAACTCTTGTTGTCTGCAAGGAGTGCGAATATATTATAGTGCATTACGTATATTATCCAACGCAAGAGAACACACATTCATACCCGCTTGAACAATCAGGTTAATCACGTGACATATGCATCTGACATGAAAGATCTATACTGATGGTGCATCTCTAATATTCCTAACAAACATATTGATCGCTACTCCATTATTAGATGCGTTATCGAAGGTGACACTAAAAATTTTATTTTGAATTTTATATTCCCTAATGATTTTCATCATACACTCAAAAATGGCCGAGTCATCATGAGGATGAAGAATCTCAGAGAATCCTAAAATTTATTATTGATTGTCCAGTTTGAATCTACATAGTGGCTGGTGAGACATGCATAAAAAGATTCATCGTGACTTGTCCAGATATCGGACGTCACGGATACCACTCCACTATATGCCATAAATTCATTAATTTTTTTTTATTTTTCTAACTTATATATCTTTAGTATGTCATTCTTAGATGTAGACCTAGGAATCCTATGATAAGCAGGCAGAAAATATGTCTGCATTATGCGCGCTACCCTTGGATCTTCTGAAAATCTGATCGAAAGACCCATCAATGTGATAAGTCTGGCCATGCCGTCCCTACCCAACTCGCTGGAGTATATGAAGGGAGTAAACTTTGAGACTGGATTTGATCCAATCTCAAAAAATGCAGTGCCAAGTTGGGTTTGCCTAGAATCTAATGGACTATGTTTTTTGGTGCATAATTCGGCATGCCTCTTAAGGTGCACAGTCCCAAACGAACTCTTACATGTTAAAAGTCCCATACAATATTTGCACTGTGCCATTTCTTCTTCCTCACCCCTAATATTTTTTTTGTTTTATTATATTGAAATGAGTCCAAACTATAGAAGTCCTCCTAATTTTTTGTTTTTTAGAAGTTTGGGTTGAGACGATTGGAGAAACCAAAGTTTCAGCAGCCTTAGACTTCTATGTAATATTTTCATTTTCTAAATTTAAATATGTTTCAGTTGTATTTGTCATTTTTTAGGATTTTTGTTTTTAAGAATAGTTTAATAGAGACTATAAGACTCATTTTAATTTTTTCTAATTTTAGTCTAGAGAGAGAAACTAGAGAGATAAACTAGAGAGAGAGAGAGAGAAGTTAAAAAAACGTAAAATAAATTACCCGGTAAAAGCAGTGAGGTCGGTCACATGCATGGTGAACCACAATCAAGCTCTAATGTTCAAAACTCAAGTTGAGATTCTCGAAAATCCAAGGCAAATGCCGAAATCCCGAGTCCCAAGAGAGAGAATCAAGATTTTTGAGAGAGAAATTGAATGATTTGAGAGAATTTATGTTAATGAAAAACATAAATGTTAAAGAGAGGGGGGTGAAATTTATAGATTAAAGATAATAATTTTTTAAAAAAAAGGAATTTTTTTTTAATTTTTTTGAATTTTTTTTGAATTTTTTAGAGGGCAGAATCATGAGGGCCGTTGGATTATGCCCCCTAGCCATTAGAGGTGAGATCCAATGGCTGAAAATTTAATTTTTTATTATTATTTTTTTCTCGTTGGGGGGGGGGTGATTTGGGTCTGTTCGGGCCTCGTGGGAGTGGGACCGCAAGTCGGATCCAATCAGACCAGACCCGTAGTCTTTTTTTGCGTATGGGACTTGGGGTGATCGCGGGGTCGGGCTCGGGGACAGCCGGCATGTGACGAACCCGTGCCGGGCCAGGCCCGGCACGGCACGGCAGTTTTCCGTGTCGTGCCTCGCGTCGGGCCAGGTCGGCCAGGCCCGGTTGACACCTCTAGGCAGAAGCGACAATGGTAGTAGCAGCAGCGGCAAGAGCGACAGTGACAACAAGAACGGCAACAACAACAACAAATGCACTATCTACGTATGTATTTAGTCAGCATATACGTACATAAAATACTATATTATTTTATGTACGTATATACTGAGTATATATGTACTCAGTATATAAGTACTCATAATACTATAGTTTATATGTACATATACTGTAGTAATATATGTAAGTGTGAAATGCTACTTTATATGTGAATATTTACTGTAGTAATATATATTTATCAAAATATAGTTTTTTTATTTATTTTGATTTGATTGAGAGGTATAAATTTCTTACAGATATGGTACCGCATTGTTTCCCATACAAAGCTTGTATGGGTGAAAAGATTTTTCACTTATATGACGTACCATGACTCGGTCAGCTTTTTCACAGTAGAAATATGGTGATCGGAGGAGCAGCGGGAGAGAACGCAACGTCAATATATGGAAAGATTATACTTTATGCATAGTCGGTAGATATATTGATTAATAAGATGTAATATAATTTTATTATTTTTTTGTTTTAGTTATTTAATATATTGTATTAGAATAAGTTATTAAATGAATTTTTTTTTGATTTAAAATTTTCATCTATAGTTTCTGTTTTTATTCAATTTAATATAAAAATATTAAATTATTTAATTAAATTTTTGTTGAAGTTGCAACTTTAATTTGTGTTTGTTCATGTCCATAATAGCTATTTTTTATATCTGTAATTATATTTGTGTGTCTCCGAATTTTTTGGGTAAAGTTTTAGCCTTTTATAGGTATGTAAAAGCTTATTATCAGTAGTGGTAGCAGCAGCAGTAGTGGTAGTGATGACAGTAGCGGCAGTGGCAGCGGTAGCAGCATAGGTGGAATCAATCGCAATGGCGGCAGTAGCTGCATCGGCAGCAGTAGCTGCATTGGCAGCAGCGGCACTAGTCACTACTACAGCAGCATCAGCACTGGTCACTGTAGCGGCTACAACGGAGGTAGCAGTAGCAGTGGCAATAGTGGTGGCATCAGCGACATCAAAGGCAGCGACGACATTGGAGCCAGTGTCGACATCAGCGCCCGCGGATGCAACAGTGGCGGTAGCCACAGTAGTGGCGGTAGTACTGGTAGCGGTGGTGGCGGCAGTGCCAGTGGTGCCAGTGGTGGCAGTGACGACAGTGGAGGCAGCGGCGGCAATGGCGGCAACAGTGGCAGTAGAGGCAGCACCATAAATAGCGGTAGCACCGGGAGCATTAGTACACCGGCAACAGCAGCACATCATCAGCGGCATCAGCAATGACAGCAGAGGTAGTGGCAGTGGCAGTAGCGGCAGCGGTGGTAGTGGCAGTGGCAGCGGTGGTAGCGGTAGTGGAGGCAGCAGCAACAGCAGCGTCGAAAACAGCGACAGCAGCCACGACAACAGCAACAATAGCCACAATAGTAGCGACAGCGGCAGTGACAACAGGGATGGTGGTAGTGTGGCAGTAGCGGCAATGATAGCGGGAATAGTAGTATTGGCAAAAAATGTGGTATATACATATGTATATAGTCAGTATATACGTAAATATAATTCGATAGTATTTTATTTACATATATATTGAATATATATGTACTCAGTATATATGTACGCATAATACTACAGTTTATATGTACATATATTGTAGTAATATATGTACGAGTTAAATGCTAGTATATTGGTACATATTTACTATAGTAATATATATTTATCAAATTATAGTTTTTTTTAAGTTTTTTGATTTGATTGAGTGGTTTAAATTTCTTAAAGATGTGGTACAATATTGTTTCCCATACGAACCTTGTATAAGTGAAAGGTTTTTTACTAGACATTACGCACTGTGACTCGGATAGCTTTGTCGCAGTAGAAAGATGGTGATCGGATGAGCTGAGGGAGAGAAAGCAATGTCAATGCACGGATATATTATACTTTATGCACTGTCGATAGATACATTGATGAATAAGATGTAATAAAATTGTTGGGTTTTTTTTTCAATTATGTAAAATATTGAATTAAAATAAGTTATTAAATAATTTTATTTTTTGTTTATTATTAATTATTTATAGTTTCAATATTAAAATAATAAATTATTTAATTATAAAATTTTAAAATAAATTAAATTCTGAAAATATTTTTTAAATTAAAACAGCTAGGGTAAAAACCTTTGCTAAATTAGCGAGAGAAAATTTCCTTACTAAATTAGCTAGGGAAAATACCCTAGCTAATTTAGCAAAGAATTCTTTATTTTAGCAATGTATATTTCCGCCGCTAAATTTATTTAGCTAGGGACCATTTCCGTCGCTAAAATTTAGCGACCAGAACTTTAGCTTGGGAATCTTCCGCTGCTATTTTCATTTAGCGACGGAATATCTTATTTAGCTTGCTAAATTAGCAAGAGAATTTATTTTTTTTAGCAAAAAATTTTTTCGTCGCTAAATTTTTAGCTAGTGACATTTTCCCTCACTAAATTTTAGCGACCAACATGTTAGATAGGGAACCGATCCATTCTTAATCCATTGCTATATCCTATTTAGTGATGGAAAATGCCTATTTAGCTAGGTAATTATCCCTAACTATATGAGATTTTTCTTGTTTTGTTATCTATTTATCTCTCTATCTGCCTAATTATCTTTTTGTTTATTTATCTATCTATCTATTTCTCAATCATTCTATCTGACTATGTATCTATATGTCTATCTATATATATGTCTATCTATCTATCTATATATCTATATATCTAATTAGCTATATATCTGCCTATTTATCAATCTATCTATATATATTATCAATCTATCAATCAATCAATCAATCTATATGTCTATCTATCTATTTTTCTATGTTTCTATGTGTCTATGTATCTATGTATCTAACTATCTCAGTGTATATCTCTATATCTATCTATCTATCTATTTGTCTATATATCAATATATCTATCTATCTATATATCTACCTATTTTCTATCTATCTTTCAATCAATCAATATATCTATCTATCTATCTTTCTATCTTTTTATCTATCTCTCTGTCTATCTATATATCTAACTATCAGCCTATATATCTATCTATTTATCTATCTGTCTATTTGTCTATCTATTTGTCAATTTATATATCAATATTTCTATCTAACAATTTATATATCTATCTATCTATGTAACTATATATCTATCTATCTATTTATTTGTCTATCGATCTATCTATATATCTTTATATCAATCAATCTATCTATATACCTATCTGTTTATCATTTTGTCTCTCTTTTGTCTATCTATCTATCCATCTCTCTAACAATCTCACCAACAATCTATCTGTCTACCTATCCGTATATATATATATATATATATATATATATATGTCTGTATGTCTGTCTGTCTATCTATCTATCTATCTATCTATATATCTATATAAGTATAAATCATTCTATATATGTATCTATCTATATATTAATCTATATATCTATTTATATATATATATATATATATCTATCTTTTTGCTTATCTATCGGTGTATCTATCTATCTAATTGTCTATCTATTTGTCTATCTAACTATTTGTCTATCTATCTATTTATCTTTCAGTCATATTATATATCTATGTATCTATCTGTCTATCTGTCTATCTATTTATATTTTTATTTATCTATATGTCTATCTATTTCTCTTTAAATCTATCTTACATCAATCTTTTTTTGGAAAGTTTGTTTTATTAATAAAAAGCCCTCTCTTTTGGCGGAGGAATACCATTTTTACAATCTAGAACTACCCGTATCTCTTTTACACCCTTGAGTAAAATAAAATAAACAAGAGAAAATGTATTATGCTTGAAGTAACTCTTCTTTTCCTTTCTCTAAATGCACCCCTTTACTTTGGTTGTGTTTATATTGCTTTATGCCTTGACTACTTTGTCTTTTATCTCTTTTTCCCTTATACTTTTTAGCTGCCTCCCTTCACATCAGCAATCATAATCCTGCCTTAATTGAAATTTTACCAGCCTTTTTGATGTTTTAAACACATTCCTCCTATCCTAATTATGCTTTTGACCTACACATCAAGCACACAAAACCAAGGACACAAGAGTAAATCTACTTTCTGACCAGCATGTGCTTCTTCCTTGCAAGCTGTTTGATCATCATCATATAGCATGCCATTCTACCTAGTATTGTACAGCCCCTGCACTTCAAGCAAACATAACATAATATGTATTGACTAAATCCACCATTGACCCCTTTTACATCCTTAATGAGATAAATAAATCAAGCATATTCTGCTTGTAGTGGATCTTCTTGTGTTTGGCATATCATCTTAGATTTATTGCATTTTCACAAAGCTTCCTTTTCCTTTGATTGTATCCAATATTTATAAACCATGGCAGCTTCAACACTCCTCTCCTCGCACCAAGCTCTCCTTTTAAAACAACTTGGAGCCAGGATGCTATTCCTTATCTGTAGACAGTTATAGCATGAAAAAACAAAGAGCACTTACACCTTTGGGTTCTCATTTCTATACATCTATCTATTTATCTATCTATCTATATATCAATAAGTCAAATTCTTTATCTATTTGCCACTGTATATGTCAATCTATATGTCTATCTATCTGACTATCAATTTATCTATACATCTGTCTATCAATCAATCAATCTATCTGTGTATATATATGTCTATATATATATATATATATATATCTATATCTATATCTATCTTTCTGCCTATCTATCTATCTATTTATTAGTCTAATTATATGGCATTCTCTGTATCTACCTACCAACCTATATGTCTGTCTATCTATCTTTCTTTAAATCTATCTATCTATTTGATTCTCTATATGCCTATCTATTTGTCTATTAATCTATCTATCTCTCTATCTATCTATTTATCTTTCTACCTATCTATCTATCAAAAAAATATATCAATCTGTCTATCTATTTATCTATCTAAACATATATCTTTCTATCGATCTATTTGTATACCTATCTATTTGTCTGTGTCTATCTATCTATTTATCTGTCTATCTATTTATCTATTAGTCTATCTATCTATCTATTATATATCTATCTATCTATCTATCTATCTTTGTATTTGTCTATCTATCTATTTATCTATCTATTAATTTATCTATCTTTCAATCAATCAATCAATCAATCTTTTTATTTATCTAGCTGTCTATCTTCTAGTCGATCTATCTATCAATCTATATGTCTTTCTATTTATCATTCTATATATCTATCTAATTGTCTACCAATCTATCTATCTAATTGTCTATCTTTATAAAAACCTATCGATCTATCTCCTTCTCTCTCTATTTGTCTCTCTATATATCTATGTATCTGTTTATCTGTCTATCAATTAATTTATCATCTGACTATCAATCTATTGATAAAATTTTCTATCAATTTGTTTATTAATCTATCTATCAATCTATCTATTAATCTTTATATGAATATATCTTGTTATCTATCTTTCTATCTATTTTTCTATTTGTCTATCTATCTAGCTATCAATCTATCTATCTGTCTTTCTGTGTACCTATCTAACTATCTATTGATTTGTTTGTCTCTATGTCAATCTTTTTGTCTGTTTGTTTGTTAATATGTCTATTTGTCTATCAATCTAACCATCTTTTTGTCTATCTATCTGCCTATCTATATGTCTATATATCTGTTTATCTATATTTCTATCTATTTGCATGTCTACCTATGTATCAATCAATCTATCTATCTATCTATCTATCTACTATCTGACTATCTATCTATCTATCTATCTCTCTATCAATCTACAGATCAATCTATCAATCTATTTATTTATCTATTTATCTATCTATCTATTTATCTATATTTGGTCAATCTATAAGTTTATCTATCTGTATTTCCCTTTTTCTATCTATATCTATCTATTTGTCTTTCTATTTATCTATTTATCTATCTATCAGTCTATCTAATTATCTATCAACCTATCTATCAATCTGTCTATCTATCTTTTAAAATAAATATCTATCTATTTGTCTATCTTTTTATCTTTCTATAAGTCTATCTATCTATCTTACTATTTGTCTATATGTCTATATATCTATATATATATATCTATCTATCGGTCTATATGTCTATTAAATATCTATATATTTGGCTTTCTATCTATCTATCTATCTACCATTCTATATATTTGTCTATCTTTATGTCTATCTATCTATCCATCTATATATCTATCTAACTATATTTCTATTTATTGGATTTACTAATTTATCTATCTATCTTCCTAACTATCTATCTATTTGTCTATCTATTAGATTATCAATGTATCAATCAATCTATGTATATATATATATATGTCAATTTTGCTATATAAAAATCTCTCTATCTATATGTCTTTCTATATGTATATCTATGTCTATTTATTTGTCAATCAATCAATCTATATATCTATCTAGCTATTTATCTAATATCTATCTATTTGTCTATCTTTATGTCTATGTATCTATCTATATTTCTATCTATCTATATATCTATATGTCTATCAATCTACCTATCTACCTATCTATCTATCTATATTCTTTATAATCTATTGATCTATTTATCCATCTATCTATACATCTATGTGTATATATATATATATCTATATATATATATATATCTATATATCAATCTATCTATTTGTCAATCATTCAATCAATAAATCTTTTCTAGCTTTCTCTCTATTTATCAATTTATTTATCTATCTTTCTAGCTATCTATCTATCAATATTTCTATCTATCTATCTATCTATCTATCTATTTGTCTATCAATCAAATAATCAATCAATCTTTCTTTCTTTCTTTTTTATAATCTTTTGATCTACCTATCAATCTATTTATACATCTATGTATATATATATATCAATCAATCAATCTATCAATCTATCTATTTTTCTATTAAATTGTGCATCATTCTGTATATCATTCTATCTATGAATCCATCTTGCAATCTTTTTATTGATAAGCATATTTATCTATCTTTCTTTATATCTATATGTCTTTCTATTTGTCTATCTATCTATCTGTCTATCAATCTATCTCTCTGTATGTCAATCAGCCTATTTGTCTATCAGTCTTTCTATTTGTCTATTTGTCTGTTCATCTATATATCTATCTATCTGCATATCTACATGTCTATATTACTATCTATCGATATTTTAGTCTATCAATCTATCTATCTGTATATCTATATGTCTATCTATATGTATATATGTATATCTATCTATCTATATTTCTATCTTGCTATTTATTTTCAATATATATATATATATTATATTTATCTATCTATTTATATATCTGACTATATATGTATATATCGATATGTATATATTTCTATCTATCTATCTAGCTATTTGTATGTTTATCTACCTGCCTATCTATCTATCTATCTATTAATTTGACTATCTTTTAGACTATCTATTTGTCTATCTATGTATCTATGTTTCTATCAATCTATATATATATATATATATCAATCTATCTATCTGTCATTCAATCTTTCTATATTTCTATCGACCTATTTCCTTAACTATATATCTGTCTATCTCTTTATTTTCTTATCTATCTATCTACCTTTATGTTTATTAGTCTATCTATCTATTTGACTCTCTTTATATCTATCTATTGATCTATGTCTATGTGTATATGTCTATATGTCTATGCTCTTATGTGTCAACTATCTATCTATCTGTATGTCTATCAATCTAGATATAGATATATATATATATATATATATATATATCTAGCTATCTTTGTGCTTATCTATATATTTATCTATTTGTCTATCTATCTATCTATCTTTCTATTTATCTTTCAATCTATTTGTTTATCTGTCTATCTTTTTATCTATCCATCCATCCATCTATCTATCATATCTATCTTTCTGTCTATCTATCTATCTATGTATCTATCTATTTATCTTTCTGTCTATCTACCAATCTGTCTATCTATCTATCCATCAATTTGTCTATCTCTATATCGATCTATCTCTCTATCTATATATTAGTCTATCACTCTATAAGTCTATGTGTCTATAAATCTATCTATCTATCTATCTATATGTTTATCTATCTATGTGTCTAACTATTTATATGTCAATCTCTTTATTAATATATCTATATATTTCTCAATTTATGAATCTATCTATCTATTTATCATTATATCTGTTTAATTCACTAACTTACAAATAATCTCTATGTTTATGTGTCTAACTATTTAACTATATTTTCTATCTTTCAATCTATTAGTCAATCTATCTATTTGTCTTATATGTATATTTATCTAACTATTTATATGTCTATCTATCTATCTATATATCTATTTGTTTATATATCTATATGACTATTTTTCTATTAATAAATCTATCTATCTATCTATCTATCTTTCTATCTTTAGATCTATCAATATGTCTATTTGTATATCTATCTAACATTCTATTTATCTATATATCAATCTGCCTATCTATATGTATATTGATATATCAATCTCTATATATGTCTAAATGTCTATATATCTATCTATTTAATTATCTTTATAACTATATATCTATGTGTCTATCTATAAATCTATCTAACTACATATTATTGTATTAGTCTAATTGCCTATCTGTTTATTTATCTATTTATTTATCTCTTTATGTTTTTATGCGTATAACTATCTTTCTATATATTTGTCTATATGTCTATCTATCTATATTATATTTATCTACTTAAATATCTATATATCTATCAATTATGTATCTATATGTATATCTATCTATCTATGTATTTTTTTCTTAGTCTATCTAGTATGCTTTTATGTTTCTATCTCTCTATCTATCTATCTTTCTTTCTTTCTAATTGTCTATATATCTATCTATCTCTTTGACTGTTTATTTATCTATGTATCTATCTAACTATCTATCTGTCAAACTATCTATCTATCTATTTTATATATCTATCTATCTATATGCCTATTTATATATATGTCAATCTGACTATCTATCTATTAATCTTTTTGACTATCTATGTGTCTATCTATTTATCTATCTATTTATATGTATATCTATCTATCTATTTATATATCTATCTGTATATCTACATACCTATTTATCTATATATTTAGATGTCTATCTATATGTCTATCTATCTATCTATCTATTTGTATATATGTCTATGTGTCAATCTATCTATGTAACTATCTTTTTTTCTTTCTGTCTATCTATCTATCTATTTGTATATATGTCTATGTGTCAATCAATCTATGTAACTAAATTTCTTTCTTTCTGTCTATCTATATAACTATCTAACTATCTTTCTTACTACTAGTCTACCAGTCAATCTATCTATCAATTTATCTATATATCTATATATCTATATATCTATATATCTATCTATCTATCTGTCTGTCATTCTAAAAATCTATATGTATATCTTTGGTCTATTTATTTGTTTAACTATCGAAATATCTATTAGTTAATAAGACTTTCTATCTATTTACTAATCTACCTTTCTTTCTATATTTCTATCATTCTATCTATCTATCTTTATATTTATCTATATATCTATATATCTATTTGTCTATTTCTCTTTCTATTTTTCTATATATCTATCTTTTGATATGTCTATTTTTTTATCTATCAATATAACCATTTGTCTATTTTTCTATCTTTATATCCATCTATCTGTCTATCTATATATCTATATATCTCTTTCAATCTATCAATCTATCATCCTATCTGTCTATCTATTGATCTATTAAAGTATCTATCTATCTATTGATCTATTAAACTATCTATCTATCTATTTATTTATTATACTATCTAATTATCTATAAATATTACTATATATATATATATATATATATATATTTATTTATTTATTTATTTCTATCTATGTAATTGTCTATTTATCTATCTCAATTTCTATCTATTTTACTATTTGACTTTTTATCTATCTGTCTATTTGTATTTCTATCTATCTATTTATTAATCTATCAATGTATTTATCTATCTATATATATGCTTATATGTTTAGCTATCTATCTATTTATCCATCAATCTATCTATTTGCTGATTTTTATATCTATAGATATTTCTATATATCTATCTATCTTTTAGTCTATCTATCTATCTATCTTTCTATCTATGTGTCTACTATCTATCTATCTATCTATCTTTGTATATATCTATATTTCTTTCTATCTATCTATCTATCTATATATGTGTGTATCGATATTTGTCTATCGACCTATCATCCTATCTATTTATCTATCTATGTATCTGCCTATTTATGTACCTATCTATCTATTTTACCATTATATATCTTTCTATCTATCTATTTGTCTATCTATCTGTTTTTCTATCTATTTATCTATCTAGTTATCTATCTAGCTATCTTTATATTTGTATATCTATCAATCTATATATTTGTCAATCATTCTATCTATCTTTAAATCTATCTCTCGATATATATATCTAGCTAACTATCTATTTGTTTATTAATCTAGTTATTAGTCTATCTATCTGTCTATTTATCTATCTATCTATCTTCTATCTTTCTATTTAATTATTTGTTTATCTGAATATCTATCTTTCTCTTTATTTTCCTATGTCTTTTTACTTATATGTCTTTTTACCTATTTGTCTAATTGTGTATATATATCTTTATGGCTCTCTTTGTATCAATCTATCTGTATATGTCTGTGTCTATGGGTCTATGTGTCTATGTGGGTATGTGTCTATGTGTCTATCTCTTTATATATATATGTAACTATCTATTTTTCTATATATCTGTCTAATTGTCTAACAATCTTTCTATCTATCAGTCTATCAATATATGAGTTAATCAATCAATAAATCTATCTATATATCTATCTATTTGTCTATCTATTTTTCTATATGTCTATGTCTATCTATCAATCTATGCAACTATCTATCTGTCTATCTATTTAACATTTTAACTTCCTTTTGATCAATTTTTGAATCAATCACTTTGTCTATATATATATATATATATTGATCTATCAATCTCTATATCTATTTATTTGTCTGTCTAACTAACTAACTAATCTATCTATCTATCTGTATGTCTATCTATCTATCATTCTATCTATCTATCCATCTATCTGTCAATCTTTCTATATATTTATTTGTATACCTATTTATCTTTCGTTCAATGTGTCTATTTATCTATCTATCTATCTATCTTTCTATCTATCTATATCTCTATCTTTCTATTAGTCTTTTAGTTTATAAGTCTATGTGTATATCCATCTATCTTTTTACCAATCTATCTATATGTCTATCTATAAATTTATCTATCTATATATATGTATATCTCTTTATCTGTATATCATTCTATATGTCTATCTTACTATCTATTTATTTGTCTTTATGTCTAACCTTTTATTTATCTATTTATCTATTTGTATATGGATCTAGCTATTTATCTATCAATTTATTAATTTATCAATCAATTTGTTTATGTTTCTATCTGTCGAATTTAATAGATAACTAACAATCTATCTATCTATATGTATGTCAATCTGTTTATTTGTCTATTTGTCTAACTATTTAACTATCTTTCTTCATATTAGACTATCAGTCTATCTCTTTATCTGTCAATCTGTCTATCTTTTTATCTATCGATATGTCTGTCTATCTATCTATTTATTCATCTATCTGTCTATATTTAATTATCTATCTATATTTCTATCTATCTATCAAATATGTCTAACTATATATCAACTATCTTTCTAACTATATATTTGTCTATCTATCTATATATCTATCTATCTAGCTATCTATCTATTTATATTTCTTTATTTCTTTTTTTTTGTTTGCCTCTGTCTATTTGTATATCTATCAATTTATCTATATATCTATCAGTCTATCTATCTACCTATCTATTAATCTATATGTCTATCTTTTTATCTATTTATTTGACTATATATCTATATGTCAATATGTTTATCTATCTATCTATATTTTAATATATCTACAAATTTATCTATCTATATATTTCTTTATCTAACAAAACAATTTTTTATCTATCTATTTATTTATATATTTGTGTATATATCTATATATCTACCTATATTCCTATATGGTTATCTGTATATCTTTATATCTATCTATATGTCTATTTGACTATCTATCAATTAAAATATTTGACTATCTGTCTATCTATCTATCTATCTATGGATCTATCTATTAGTGTACCTATCTATCAATATATCTATCTAATTATATATATCTTCCAATCTATCAATTTGCATATCTGTATATCTATCTATTTAACTATTTGTCTATTTATATGTCTATCTATCTGTGTATCTATAGATCCATCTATATAATTATCTATCTTTCAATCTATTTATCTATCGATCATTCTATTTATTTGTCTATCTATCAATCTATATATATTTCTATATGTCTATATGTCTATCTATCTATTTATCTGTATATCGATATATCTAGCTATCTATCTATATATCTATCATTCTATCTATCTATATATCAATCAATCAATCTATATATTTATATGTATATCTATCTATTTGTCTATCTATGTATCTTTCTATTTTTCTTAATGTCTATGTATTTTTCTATCAATCTATTTGTATATCTATCTATCTATCTAAATATCTTCTGTCTATTTGACTATCTATCAATATGTCTATCTCTCTTAAGTGTCTATCTATCTTTCTATCTATCAGTTTATTTGCCCTTTTGCATATCTATCTATCTATCTATCTATATATGTGACTATTTGTCTATCTATATATCTGGCTATCTATATATTTATCTATTTATCTATCTATCTATCTTTCTAACTATTTGTATATCTATTTATCACTTTATTTGTGGATCTATATAACTATCAATTAATATATATGTAGATCTGTCTATCTTAGAATCTCTATATCTATCTATCTGACTATTTGACCATCCTTCAATGTGTATATATTTATATATATCTATCTATCTATCTGCCTATCAATCTATCTATATATATCTATCTATCTTTCTATTTATTTATTTATCTTTTTGTCTATATATCTAGCTATCTATATATCTATTTGTCTATTTAAATATTTGTCTATGTGTCTATATATATATATTTGTATATATATTTATCTTTTTATCTATACATATGTGTGTCTTTATATCTATCAGTCTATTTCTCTTTCAAGTCTATTAGTCTATTATTCTGTCAATTTATCTGTCTATTTATCTATCTAAATTTCTATTTAACTATCTATTTGTCTATCTATCTATCGATTTTTCTTGGTATCTATCTATCTATATATCTCTCTATATATTAATCTATTTTATTATCTGTCTATATATCTATATTTATATTTGTTTATTTATCTAAATATTTATATGTCTATCTATCTATCTATATAATTATCTAACATCCTATCTAAATATCTATTTATCTATCTATTTAACTATCTATCTGTCAAACTATCTATCTATCTTTCTTTCTATATATCTAAGAGTGAATCTATTTATCTATCTATTTATATATCCATCTGTCTATCTATCTATCAATCTATCTTCCTATTTATGTTTAGATATATATATGAGTATTTCTCTATTAGTCTATCATTTCTATATTTCTATTTATTTATCTATCCATCTATTTATGCGTCTATCTCTCTATCTATGTATCTATGTATCAATAAATTTGTCTATCTATTTATTTATCTATGTGACTATTTATCTATCTATTTGTCTGTTTGTCTATGTGTCTTTTTATCTATCTATCTTTATATATCTCTTTTTGTCTATTATCTATTTGTCTATCTCTATCTATCTATTAATTATCAATCTAATAATCTATCTATCTATCTAAATATCAATCTATTTGTCTATCATTCTACAAGTCTACCTATCAATCTATCTATATATCTATTTGTCTATCTGTATAATTTTTCATAGGTTTATCTATCTATGTGTCTAATTATCTTTTATCTATCAATCTATCTATATATCAGTATATCTATTTATGTGTCTATCTTTCTATATATTTATATTTATATCTATCTATTTGTCGATTTGTCTATCTATCTATCTATTTATCTATCTTTTTGTATATCTATCTATCTATCAATTTAAATATTTCTATTTCAGTCTATTTTTCTATCTATCAGTCTTTATATATATCTAATGATTTGTCTATTTGTCTTTGTAGCTATTTATCTATCTATCTATTTATCTATCTATCTATCTATTTATCTATCTAACTGTCTATCTATCTATCTGTCTATCCATCTTTTTATCTATTTGTCTATTTATCTATCCGTCTATTAGTATATAAGTTTAATTTTATATATCTTAATTTATCATTAGTTTATGTATCTTAGTGTCTATGTGTGTATCTGTCTAACAATCTATCTATATATGTAATTATCAATGTGTCTACAAGTCTATCTATCTATTTGTCTACCTATCTAACTATCTATCTATCTATTTGTCTGTCAATCTAATTATCTATCTATCTTTCTATTAAAAAGTCAATCTATTTGTGTATCTTTCTATATATCTATGTATTTATTTGTTTATTTATTTGAATGTATATAAGTTTATGTATCTTTCTTTGTAACTATCTATGTATCTATATTTATATCTATCTATTTGTCTAACAATCTTTCTTTCATAATATCTAACTATCTTTTTATCTATCTATCTATCTATCAGACAATCTGTGTATCTGTCTATTTATATATTCATCTATCTATCTATCTATCATTCTATTTATCTACCTATCTATCATATCAAATATCTATCCGTCAATCTTTAAATCTATCATGCATATTTGCCTATATGTCTATATATCTATATGTTTAATAATTTATTTATCTAAATGTTTATATATCTATCTATCTATCTATTAAACTATATAACTCTATATCTTTATATATATCTATTTATAGAAATATCTAACTATCATTATTTCTTTCTATCTATCAGTCAATCTTTCTATCAGTTAAACTATCTAACTACCTTTTAGTCTATCGGTCTAATTGTCTATCTATCTATTTGTGCATCTATGTATCTATCTATCAATCAATCAATCTATCTATCTATCTATCTATCTGTGTGTCTGCCTATTTTTCTACATGTCGATATATCTATCTATCTATCAGACTATCTATAAATCTATCTATCTTTCTATCTATGTATCAATGTATCAATTAGACTATCTATATATTTATCTATCTATCTATTTATCTAAATATTATCTATTTTTCTATCTATCTATGTGTATATCTATCTATATTTGTATCTATATTTTTGTATATCTGTCTATCTATATAGATACCTATGAATATATCTATTTATCTATCTATAAGTAGATCTATTAACCTATCAATATATAATTAGCTATATAT
>JAREIK010007239.1:0-42852 GCA_029783825.1 Sapria himalayana | reverse complement strand
ATAACAAAAAATATATTTTTTCTTATTTTAGATATTTTCAAAGGTTAAACCTTTCAAAATATAATAATTTTTAAATTTTTTTAAAAAGTGAATACAATCTTTAGTTATAATAATGATTATATTTATATATCATATAAATTCAATACAAACAATTTTATTGATAAATATTTTAATAATGATCAAATAATAAATTAATAATCTTATTAATACGATAGATATCAATTAATATATATTACAAAACCTAAAATGATTTAGAAGCAAAGCAAATATATTACTATAATAATTTTTTGGTTTAAATTGTTTTTTTCGTTCAAAAAGTTTATCTATAATTTTTGATGAAAAACAATTTATATAAATTTTATTTGTCTAACTCAATTTATTTTGTAATTAATATTTATATATAAATAAACAAATAAATAATTAAAATTAATATATAAAATTATAATGAAAAATAAAATGAGATTTATTATTTATTCTTTAAGGATGCCGATTTAATTTACATTAGATCTATCTCACTAATAATTTATATTGTAATTAATATAATATAAAATTAAACTGATAAATAATTAAAATAAAAATTTAAAATTATACTGAACTAAAATTAAAATGAGATTTATGATTTATTATTAATGTTTACCATTTAATGGTTTAAGTATTAATGGTTTTGTCATTTAGGAGATTAGTGATTTATTTTTTTAGGAATTTAGTGGTTTATAGGTTTTATTTAAACAATGAAATAACAAAAAAAAATTTTTAATTTTTTTCTCATTTTCATCGGTTATAACCTTTGAAAATATAATAATACATTAAATTTTTTTTAAATATAAATATAATATTTTATTTATAAATATTTTTAATAATTCTATTTCATATAAATTCAATATAAACAATTTTAATGATAGCTATTATAATAATGATCAAAAATTAAATTAATAAATTATTAATAAAAGATAGAAATTAATTAAAAAATATTTACAAAACCCAAATTGATTCAAAATTAAAGTAAAATATTACTGGATAATAATTTTAAATTTTTAAATTTTTAAATTTTTACTTCTTTAATATGCGTATATATATTATTTCATTAAAATAAATTATTTAAATTATATTTGTCACAATCATAATTTATTTTGTAATAAATATTTCTATTAAATAAACTAATAAATAATTAAAATGAATATTTAAAATAATAATAAATAGAAATAAAAATTAGATTTATTATTTATTATGTATTATATATCTGTTTAATTGTATTTAGGAATTATGGGGTCTAGAAGTTTACTTATTTAATTGTGTATGCAATTAGTAGTTTATAGGTTTTATTTAAAAAATAAAAAAACAAAAAAATTATTTTTATTATTTGTTGATATTTTCAAAGGTTATAAACTGAGAAAATATAATAATTTTTAAATTTTTTTAAAAAGTGAATACAATCTTTAGTTATAATAATGATTATATTTATATATCATATAAATTCAATACAAACAATTTTATTGATAAAATATTTAATAATGATCAAATAAAAATTAATAATCTATTATTAATACGATAGATATCAATTAATATATAATTACAAACCTAAAATGATTTAGAAGCAAAGCAAATATATTACTATATAATAATTTTTTGGTTTAAATTTTTTTTTCGTTCAAAAAGTTTATCTATAATTTTTTGATGAAAAACAATTTATATAAATTTTATTTGTCTAACTCAATTTATTTTGTAATTACTATTTATATAAAATAAACAAATAAATAATTAAAATGAATATTTAAAATTATAATGAAAAAAAATGCGATTATTAATTATTATTAGGGATACCAGTTTAATTTTTAATTATATTTGTATCACTAATAATTTATTTTGTAATTAATATTTCTAAAAAAATATACTGATAAATAATTAAAATAAAAATTTTAAATTATACTGAATAAAAATTAAAATGAGATTTATGATTTATTATTAATGTAGACCAGTTTAATGGTTTAAGTATTTAGATGTTTTGTCATTTGAAAATTTAGCGATTTATGTTTTCAGGCATTTAGTAGTTTAAAGGTTTTATTTAAACAATGAAATAATAAAAAAAAATTTATAATTTTTTTCTCATTTTCATCGGTTATAACCTTTGAAAATATAATAATACATTAAATTTTTTTAATTATAAATATAATATTTTATTTATAATATTTTTAATAATTCTATTTCATATAAATTCAATATAAACAATTTTAATGATAGCTATTATAATAATGATCAAAAATTAAATTAATAAATTATTAATAAAAAGATAGAAATTAATTAAAAAATATTTACAAAACCCAAATTGATTCAAAATTAAAGTAAAATATATTACTGGATAATAATTTTAAATTTTTAAATTTTTAAATTTTTACTTCTTTAATATGCGTATATATTTTATTTCATTAAAAATAAATTATTTAAATTATATTTGTCACAATCATAATTTATTTTGTAATAAATATTTCTATTAAAATAAACTAATAAATAATTAAAATGAATATTTAAAATAATAATAAATAGAAATAAAATTAGATTTATTATTTATTATGTATTATATATCTGTTTAATTGTATTTAGGAATTATGGGGTCTAGAAGTTTACTTATTTAACTGTGTATGCAATTAGTAGTTTATAGGTTTTATTTAAAAAATAAAAAAACAAAAAAATTATTTTTATTATTTGTTGATATTTTCAAAGGTTATAAACTGAGAAAATATAATAATTTTTAAATTTTTTTCAAAAGTGAATTCAATATTTAGTTATAATAATCATTATATTTATATATCATATAAATTCAATATAAACTATTTTATTGATAAATATTCTAATAATGATCAAAGATTAAATTAATAATCTATTATTAATAAGATATATATCAATTATAATATAATTACAAAACCTAAAATGATTCAGAAGCAAAGCAAAATAAATTACTATATAATAATTTTTTGATTTGAAATTTTTTTTTCTTTTAAAAAGTTTATCTATATTAGTTTGATGAAAAATAATTTATACAAATCATATTTGTGTAACCCATTATTTATTTTGTAATTAATATTAATATAAAAATAAACAAATAAATAATTAAATTTGAATATTTAAAATTAAAATAAAAAAATAAGATTTATTCCTTATTATTTAGGATATACCATTTTAATTTAAAGTAGATTTGTCTCACTAATAATTTATTTTGTAATTAATATTTCTATAAAATAAACTGATAAATAATTAAATTATAATTAAATTAATGAATAATTAAAATAATTTATTTTGTTCATCTCTCAACTCTAGAATGATTCCTAAAGATCTAACCAAAATAGTAGGAGCTTTTACTTTATCTCTATTATGTCTCATCATATTTGATGTTGAATCACTGGGCTATCAAAGGTAATTTGACTCATGTACGCTAACAGACTAAACCAAAGTTGTACCCCTATGTGTTGAAATAGCTAGTTGTTGAGGATGCTATTTATATTGATATTGTAATTTCTTCTAAAATATCTCTCTTGCACACACTCAAAGCAATTTTTTAAAAAATAGTTCACCTCTAAAAAAATAACCACCTTCTAGCCTATTCGAACAAACTAGCCCCACGGTGGTTTGAGCAGGGCAAGAAGTATGGGCACTCTTTCAATGAAGAATAAAAAAATTTATTTTATTGTCATGTCTAAGCCTTTTTTTTATATCCTCATGGATATGAAAAGTATCATTTCTTTCATTTTATATTAAATGAGTTATGTATACAAGCTCACAATACCAAAAAGGTGTAAATGAATCATATTCAAATTTATAAAAGGTTTTAATCATTGCTCAAAATATTAATCTTGCAAATTGACACTTGAGGTCACAAATCAAAGGATAAAGCCATCGTGATATTTTCAATCTCGAGAATTTTAGCTATAGAATGTTATAAAGAGTAGTAATAAAGCTTTAACTATTTCTAGGGTCATGACTTTTGCTCTTGAGGAATTTCCAAAGTTACAATCATTCCTAGTGCAATGACTTTGCAATATAAATATAAAATGCACAAGCTATGGTCATATCCAATACTGTGACCCAGTATTATAGTGATTAAATATGTATTCTTGATCATTCTTAGTGCCATAACAATATGTTCAACAGAGAGACACAAGTTATGGCATATTCTCATCGATATGATTTTGTGTTCTAGAGACAAAATATACAATCATGACCATTGCTAATGCTACAATAATCTAAAGCAAGAAAGAGAGTGAATCCATAACTCACCCCTTGAGTCATGACTTTGTGTTACATATACAAAAAGATAAATCTATGACATTCCTAAAAGTTGTGAATTTCAATTTAAATTTAACACTTAGTCATTTGATTATAAAAGTGCAAAACATGAGATTTAGGATTTAGGGTTTATGGGTTAGGGTTATAATTTATGGTTTATGGGTTAGGATTTAAAGTTTATGGTTTATGGTTTTTTTTTGTTTTTTTTAAATACATACTTTATTTATCATTTAGGCACACAACTTACAAGAATGCTCCAATGATCCTCAAAAGAGTATCTCTTGGGTTAGAATGCTTCCTCCTCGAGCTCCAAGAAGTGGTAGTATGTTGCACCGACAAAATATCAAAAAATATGGTGCATCAGTGTGCATGTGTGATGAGGTCCATCTCATAGTCAAATTATCTACGCGTACAACCAAGCTAGAATACAAGTAAAATTACAAAATGCTTTAAAGATGGGTCTTATACTCCCGGGAGTGTAGCATCGCCTAATGTGTATTTACAAAATGCATTAGTGAGCCCCACTTAGAAATACTTATGGGTCCAGTTGTCCCCATGGCATGCTACATAGAGAAAAACAAGATTGTGTGTTTGAGTATGTCATGATCCGTCTCTACAAGTACTTGGTGCATACAAATGTCCAAAATACAAATAAAACTACAAACATAAACTGTAAGTTTGAATCTTTTGCTCCCGTGTGGCTGGTCTAGACTCAATTGCTTACTGGCCCTACTTGGTGATGCTTTGTATTTTGCCGGCTCTCCAATTAATCATGGATTATCCGCTACTCCTGTTGGGCGGCAATTGGGTGGCCCTTTATGCTGCCTGATAGGGCTAGTGGGACCCACTCCTAGCTACTCCTGGGTTTACTCCCAACCACTTTGCTCGATCACGTCAGTTGTATGAATGTTATCATCCCGGCTTGCTAGTGAGGCCCTCTACAAGGTGGTGGCCCATACTTTTGGTTGCTTCCAGGACTTTCTGGCATCTCTAAATCCTACACCAAAATGGACAAGAATATGTGCACGTGTGTACTGTGGTTCGTAGCTATGTGTGTGTGGTGCAGCAGTATCAGAGTTTAGGAGTTTATTAATTTACATATTTAGTTATTTTGTTGTTTATAGGTTTTATTTAAATAATTAAATAACAAAAAAATTATTTTTATGATTTTTTCTCATTTTCTAGGTTATAATCATTGAAAATTTTATAATTTTTAATTTGTTTTCAAATGTTAATACAATATTTAATTATAATAATCATAAGAATTAAATTTCATGTAAATTCAATATAAATAATTTTATTGATCGATATTATAATACTGATCATAAAATAGATTAATAAACTATTATTAATAAGATAGATATTAAGTAAAATATTTTTGCAGAACCTAAAACGATTCAAAATCAAGGTAAAATATATTACTAAATAAAAATTTTTTATTTTAAATTTTTGATTCTTTTTATAAGCTTATAAATTTTTTGATGAAGATAAATTATTTAAATTATATTTGTCTCATTCATAATTTTATTTTGCAATTAAAATTTCTATAAAAATAAACTAATAAATAATTAAAATGAATATTAAAATTATAATGAATACAAATAAAAATGAGACTTATGATTAATTATTTAGGGTATACTGGTTTAATGGTTTAAGTATTTAGGAGTTTAATAGTTTGTGATTTAAGTGTTTAAACATTTAGTAGTTTATATGTTTTATTTTAATAATGAAATAACATAAAAAGTAATTTTCAAATTTTTTATCAATTTTGATAGTTATAACCTTTATAAATATTATAATTTTTAAATTTTTTTCATATGTGAATACAATATTTAATTATAATAAACTTAATAATTATATATCATGTAAATTAAAAATAAACAATTTTATTGATAGATATTAATAAACTAAATATAAATATAAATATAATAATGTTAAAAAAATAAATTAATAAACTATTATTTATTGATATATATTTATGTATTATAAATAAATACTTAAACCTTTAAAGATGGTTTAAATGTTTAAGTAATTAAGGGTTTTGGGGTTTAGTAGTTTAATGATTTAAGCTTTTAGGCATTTAGTAGTTTATAGGTTTTATATAAACAATAAAATAACAAAAAATTTATTTTTGTGATTATCTCATTTTCAAAGATGATAATCTTTAAAAATATAATAATTTTGAAATTATTTTCAAATATAAATATAATATTTAGTTATAATAATCTTTATAATTATATATCATGGAAATTCAATATAAACAATTTTATTGATAAATATTCTAATAATGATCAGAAAATAAATTAATAAACTATAATTAATTAGATAGATATCAATTGAAAAAAAGATAGATATAAATTAAAATATAATAATTAAACCTAAAATGATTCAAAATCAAAGCAAAATATATTACAATATAATAATTTTTTGTTTAGAATTTTTATTTTCTAAAAAGTTTATTTATAATTTTTTGATGAAATATAATCTATATAAAATATATTTTTCTAATTCAATTTATTTGTATTTAATATTTATATATAAATAAACAAATAAATAATTAAAATGTATATTTAAAAATATAATGGAAAAAAATAAGGTTTATTATTTATTATTTCGTGATACCAGTTTAATTTTAATTAGATCTGTCTCACTAATAATTTATTTTGTAATTAATATTTCTATAAAAATAAACTGATAAATAATTAAAATAAAAATTTAAAATTATACTGAATAAAAATTAATATGAGATTTATTATTTATTATTAATGTATACCAGTTTTATGGTTTAAGTATTTAAAGGTTTTGTCATTTAGGAGTATAGAACTTTATGTTTTTAGGCTTTAGTGGGTTATAGGTTTTAATTAAAAAATAAAATAACAAAAAATATATTTTTCTTATTTTTAGATATTTTCAAAGGTTATAACCTTTCAAAATATAATAATTTTTAAATTTTTTTAAAAAGTGAATACAATCTTTAGTTATAATAATGATTATATTTATATATCATATAAATTCAATACAAACAATTTTATTGATAAATATTTTAATAATGATCAAATAATAAATTAATAATCTATTATTAATACGATAGATATCAATTAATATATAATTACAAAACCTAAAATGATTTAGAAGCAAAGCAAATATATTACTATATAATAATTTTTGGTTTAAATTTTTTTTTCGTTCAAAAAGTTTATCTATAATTTTTTGATGAAAAACAATTTATATAAATTTTATTTGTCTAACTCAATTTATTTTGTAATTAATATTTATATATAAATAAACAAATAAATAATTAAAATTAATATATAAAATTATAATGAAAAATAAAATGAGATTTATTATTTATTCTTTAAGGATGCCGATTTAATTTACATTAGATCTATCTCACTAATAATTTATATTGTAATTAATATTAATATAAAATTAAACTGATAAATAATTAAAATAAAAATTTAAAATTATACTGAACTAAAATTAAAATGAGATTTATGATTTATTATTAATGTAGACCAGTTTAATGGTTTAAGTATTTAGATGTTTTGTCATTTGAAGATTTAGCGATTTATGTTTTCAGGCATTTAGTAGTTTAAAGGTTTTATTTAAACAATGAAATAATAAAAAAAAATTTATAATTTTTTTCTCATTTTCATCGGTTATAACCTTTGAAAATATAATAATACATTAAATTTTTTTAATTATAAATATAATATTTTATTTATAATATTTTTAATAATTCTATTTCATATAAATTCAATATAAACAATTTTAATGATAGCTATTATAATAATGATCAAAAATTAAATTAATAAATTATTAATAAAAGATAGAAATTAATTAAAAAATATTTACAAAACCCAAATTGATTCAAAATTAAAGTAAAATATATTACTGGATAATAATTTTAAATTTTTAAATTTTTAAATTTTTACTTCTTTAATATGCGTATATATTTTATTTCATTAAAAATAAATTATTTAAATTATATTTGTCACAATCATAATTTATTTTGTAATAAATATTTCTATTAAAATAAACTAATAAATAATTAAAATGAATATTTAAAATAATAATAAATAGAAATAAAAATTAGATTTATTATTTATTATGTATTATATATCTGTTTAATTGTATTTAGGAATTATGGGGTCTAGAAGTTTACTTATTTAACTGTGTATGCAATTAGTAGTTTATAGGTTTTATTTAAAAAATAAAAAAACAAAAAAATTATTTTATTATTTGTTGATATTTTCAAAGGTTATAAACTGAGAAAATATAATAATTTTTAAATTTTTTTCAAAAGTGAATTCAATATTTAGTTATAATAATCATTATATTTATATATCATATAAATTCAATATAAACTATTTTATTGATAAATATTCTAATAATGATCAAAGATTAAATTAATAATCTATTATTAATAAGATATATATCAATTATAATATAATTACAAAACCTAAAATGATTCAGAAGCAAAGCAAAATAAATTACTATATAATAATTTTTTGATTTGAAATTTTTTTTTCTTTTAAAAAGTTTATCTATATTAGTTTGATGAAAAATAATTTATACAAATCATATTTGTGTAACCCATTATTTATTTTGTAATTAATATTAATATAAAAATAAACAAATAAATAATTAAATTTGAATATTTAAAATTAAAATAAAAAAATAAGATTTATTCCTTATTATTTAGGATATACCATTTTAATTTAAAGTAGATTTGTCTCACTAATAATTTATTTTGTAATTAATATTTCTATAAAAATAAACTGATAAATAATTAAAATTATAATGAATAATTAAAATAATTTATTTTCTTCATCTCTCAACTCTAGAATGATTCCTAAAGATCTAACCAAAATAGTAGGAGCTTTTACTTTATCTCTATTATGTCTCATCATATTTGATGTTGAATCACTGGGCTATCAAAGGTAATTTGACTCATGTACGCTAACAGACTAAACCAAAGTTGTACCCCTATGTGTTGAAATAGCTAGTTGTTGAGGATGCTATTTATATTGATTATTGTAATTTCTTCTAAAATATCTCTCTTGCACACACTCAAAGCAATTTTTTAAAAAATAGTTCACCTCTAAAAAAATAACCACCTTCTAGCCTATTCGAACAAACTAGCCCCACGGTGGTTTGAGCAGGGCAAGAAGTATGGGCACTCTTTCAATGAAGAATAAAAAAATTTATTTTATTGTCATGTCTAAGCCTTTTTTTTATATCCTCATGGATATGAAAAGTATCATTTCTTTCATTTTATATTAAATGAGTTATGTATACAAGCTCACAATACCAAAAAAGGTGTAAATGAATCATATTCAAATTTATAAAAGGTTTTAATCATTGCTCAAAATATTAATCTTGCAAATTGACACTTGAGGTCACAAATCAAAGGATAAAGCCATCGTGATATTTTCAATCTCGAGAATTTTAGCTATAGAATGTTATAAAGAGTAGTAATAAAGCTTTAACTATTTCTAGGGTCATGACTTTTGCTCTTGAGGAATTTCCAAAGTTACAATCATTCCTAGTGCAATGACTTTGCAATATAATATAAAATGCACAAGCTATGGTCATATCCAATACTGTGACCCAGTATTATAGTGATTAAATATGTATTCTTGATCATTCTTAGTGCCATAACAATATGTTCAACAGAGAGACACAAGTTATGGCATATTCTCATCGATATGATTTTGTGTTCTAGAGACAAAATATACAATCATGACCATTGCTAATGCTACAATAATCTAAAGCAAGAAAGAGAGTGAATCCATAACTCACCCCTTGAGTCATGACTTTGTGTTACATATACAAAAAGATAAATCTATGACATTCCTAAAAGTTGTGAATTTCAATTTAAATTTAACACTTAGTCATTTGATTATAAAAGTGCAAAACATGAGATTTAGGATTTAGGGTTATGGGTTAGGGTTATAATTTATGGTTTATGGGTTAGGATTTAAAGTTTATGGTTTATGGTTTTTTTTTGTTTTTTTTAAATACATACTTTATTTATCATTTAGGCACACAACTTACAAGAATGCTCCAATGATCCTCAAAAGAGTATCTCTTGGGTTAGAATGCTTCCTCCTCGAGCTCCAAGAAGTGGTAGTATGTTGCACCGACAAAATATCAAAAAATATGGTGCATCAGTGTGCATGTGTGATGAGGTCCATCTCATAGTCAAATTATCTACGCGTACAACCAAGCTAGAATACAAGTAAAATTACAAAATGCTTTAAAGATGGGTCTTATACTCCCGGGAGTGTAGCATCGCCTAATGTGTATTTACAAAATGCATTAGTGAGCCCCACTTAGAAATACTTATGGGTCCAGTTGTCCCCATGGCATGCTACATAGAGAAAAACAAGATTGTGTGTTTGAGTATGTCATGATCCGTCTCTACAAGTACTTGGTGCATACAAATGTCCAAAATACAAATAAAACTACAAACATAAACTGTAAGTTTGAATCTTTTGCTCCCGTGTGGCTGGTCTAGACTCAATTGCTTACTGGCCCTACTTGGTGATGCTTTGTATTTTGCCGGCTCTCCAATTAATCATGGATTATCCGCTACTCCTGTTGGGCGGCAATTGGGTGGCCCTTTATGCTGCCTGATAGGGCTAGTGGGACCCACTCCTAGCTACTCCTGGGTTTACTCCCAACCACTTTGCTCGATCACGCCAGTTGTATGAATGTTATCATCCCGGCTTGCTAGTGAGGCCCTCTACAAGGTGGTGGCCCATACTTTTGGTTGCTTCCAGGACTTTCTGGCATCTCTAAATCCTACACCAAAATGGACAAGAATATGTGCACGTGGTGTACTGTGGTTCGTAGCTATGTGTGTGTGGTGCAGCAGTATCAGAGTTAGGAGTTTATTAATTTACATATTTAGTTATTTTGTTGTTTATAGGTTTTATTTAAATAATTAAATAACAAAAAAAATTATTTTATGATTTTTTCTCATTTCAAGGTTATAATCATTGAAAATATTATAATTTTAATTTGTTTTCAAATGTTAATACAATATTTAATTATAATAATCATAAGAATTAAATATCATGTAAATTCAATATAAATAATTTTATTGATCGATATTATAATACTGATCATAAAATAGATTAATAAACTATTATTAATAAGATAGATATTAAGTAAAATATTTTGCAGAACCTAAAACGATTCAAATCAAGGTAAAATATATTACTAAATAAAATTTTTTATTTTTAAATTTTTGATTCTTTTTATAAGCTTATAAATTTTTTGATGAAGATAAATTATTTAAATTATATTTGTCTCATTCATAATTTTATTTTGCAATTAAAATTTCTATAAAAATAAACTAATAAATAATTAAAATGAATATTAAAATTATAATGAATACAAATAAAAATGAGACTTATGATTAATTATTTAGGGTATACTGGTTTAATGGTTTAAGTATTTAGGAGTTTAATAGTTTGTGATTTAAGTGTTTAAACATTTAGTAGTTTATATGTTTTATTTAATAATGAAATAACATAAAAAGTAATTTTCAAATTTTTATCAATTTTGATAGTTATAACCTTTATAAATATTATAATTTTTAAATTTTTTTCATATGTGAATACAATATTTAATTATAATAAACTTAATAATTATATATCATGTAAATTAAAAATAAACAATTTTATTGATAGATATTAATAAACTAAATATAAATATAAATATAATAATGTTAAAAAAAATAAATTAATAAACTATTATTTATTGATATATATTTATGTATTATAAATAAATACTTAAACCTTTAAAGATGGTTAAATGTTTAAGTAATTAGGGTTTTGGGTTTAGTAGTTTAATGATTTAAGCTTTTAGGCATTTAGTAGTTTATAGGTTTTATATAAACAATAAAATAACAAAAAATTTATTTTTGTGATTATCTCATTTTCAAAGATGATAATCTTTAAAATATAATAATTTGAAATTATTTCAAATATAAATATAATATTTAGTTATAATAATCTTTATAATTATATATCATGGAAATTCAATATAAACAATTTATTGATAATATTCTAATAATGATCAGAAAATAAATAATAAACTATAATTAATTAGATAGATATCAATTGAAAAAAAGATAGATATAAATTAAAATATAATAATTAAACCTAAAATGATTCAAAATCAAAGCAAAATATATTACAATATAATAATTTTTTGTTTAGAATTTTTATTTTCTAAAAAGTTATTTATAATTTTTTGATGAAATATATCTATATAAAATATATTTTGCTAATTCAATTTATTTTGTATTTATATTTATATATAATAAACAAATAAATAATTAAAATGTATATTTAAAAATATAATGGAAAAAAAATAAGGTTATTATTTATTATTTCGTGATACCAGTTTAATTTTAATTAGATCTGTCTCACTAATAATTTATTTTGTAATTAATATTTCTATAAAAATAAACTGATAATAATTAAAATAAAAATTTAAAATTATACTGAATAAAAATTAATATGAGATTTATTATTTATTATTAATGTATACCAGTTTTATGGTTTAAGTATTTAAAGGTTTTGTCATTTAGGAGTATAGAACTTTATGTTTTTAGGCTTTTAGTGGGTTATAGGTTTTAATTAAAAAATAAAATAACAAAAAATATATTTTCTTATTTTTAGATATTTCAAAGGTTATAACCTTTCAAAATATAATAATTTTTAAATTTTTTTAAAAGTGAATACAATCTTTAGTTATAATAATGATTATATTTATATATCATATAAATTCAATACAAACAATTTTATTGATAAATATTTTAATAATGATCAAATAATAAATTAATAATCTATATTAATACGATAGATATCAATTAATATATAATTACAAAACCTAAAATGATTTAGAAGCAAAGCAAATATATTACTATATAATAATTTTTTGGTTTAAATTTTTTTTTCGTTCAAAAAGTTTATCTATAATTTTTGATGAAAACAATTATATAAATTTTATTTGTCTAACTCAATTTATTTTGTAATTAATATTATATATAAATAAACAAATAAATAATTAAAAATTAATATATAAAATTATAATGAAAATAAAATGAGATTTATTATTTATTCTTTAAGGATGCCGATTTAATTTACATTAGATCTATCTCACTAATAATTTATATTGTAATTAATATTAATATAAAATTAAACTGATAAATAATTAAAATAAAAATTTAAATTATACTGAACTAAAATTAAAATGAGATTTATGATTTATTATTAATGTTTACCAGTTTAATGGTTTAAGTATTTAATGGTTTTGTCATTTAGGAGATTAGTGATTTATTTTTTAGGAATTTAGTGGTTTATAGGTTTTATTTAAACAATGAAATAACAAAAAAAAATTTTTAATTTTTTTCCTCATTTTCATCGGTTATAACCTTTGAAAATATAATAATACATTAAATTTTTTAAATATAAATATAATATTTTATTTATAATATTTTTAATAATTCTATTTCATATAATTCAATATAAACAATTTTAATGATAGCTATTATAATAATGATCAAAAATTAAATTAATAAATTATTAATAAAAAGATAGAAATTAATTAAAAAATATTTACAAAACCCAAATTGATTCAAAATTAAAGTAAAATATATTACTGGATAATTAATTTTAAATTTTTAAATTTTAAATTTTTACTTCTTTAATATGCGTATATATATTATTTCATTAAAAATAAATTATTTAAATTATATTTGTCACAATCATAATTTATTTGTAATAAATATTTCTATTAAAATAAACTAATAAATAATTAAAATGAATATTTAAAATAATAATAAATAGAAATAAAAATTAGATTTATTATTTATTATGTATTATATATCTGTTTAATTGTATTTAGGGAATTATGGGGTCTAGAAGTTTACTTATTTAATTGTGTATGCAATTAGTAGTTTATAGGTTTTATTTAAAAAATAAAAAACAAAAAAATTATTTTTATTATTTGTTGATATTTTCAAAGGTATAAACTGAGAAAATATAATAATTTTTAAATTTTTTTAAAAAGTGAATACAATCTTTAGTTATAATAATGATTATATTTATATATCATATAAATTCAATACAAACAATTTTATTGATAAATATTTAATAATGATCAAATAATAAATTAATAATCTATTATTAATACGATAGATATCAATTAATATATAATTACAAAACCTAAAATGATTTAGAAGCAAAGCAAATATATTACTAATAATAATTTTTTGGTTTAAATTTTTTTTTCGTTCAAAAAGTTTATCTATAATTTTTTGATGAAAAACAATTTATATAAATTTTATTTGTCTAACTCAATTTATTTTGTAATTAATATTTATATATAAATAAACAAATAAATAATTAAAATTATATATAAAATTATAATGAAAAATAAAATGAGATTTATTATTTATTCTTTAAGGATGCCGATTTAATTTACATTAGATCTATCTCACTAATAATTTATATTGTAATAATATTAATATAAAATTAACTGATAAATAATTAAAATAAAAATTTAAAAATTATACTGAACTAAAATTAAAATGAGATTATGATTTATTATTAATGTTTACCAGTTTAATGGTTTAAGTATTTAATGGTTTGTCATTTAGGAGATTAGTGATTTATTTTTTTAGGAATTTAGTGGTTTAGGTTTTATTTAAACAATGAAATAACAAAAAAAAATTTTTAATTTTTTTCTCATTTTCATCGGTTATAACCTTTGAAAATATAATAATACATTAAATTTTTTTAAATATAAATATAATATTTTATTTATAATATTTTTAATAATTCTATTTCATATAAATTCAATATAAACAATTTTAATGATAGCTATTATAATAATGATCAAAAATTAAATTAATAAATTATTAATAAAAAGATAGAAATTAATTAAAAAATATTTACAAAACCCAAATTGATTCAAAATTAAAGTAAATATATTACTGGATAATAATTTTAAATTTTTAAATTTTTAAATTTTTACTTCTTAATATGCGTATATATATTATTTCATTAAAAATAAATATTTAATTATATTTGTCACAATCATAATTTATTTTGTAATAAATATTTCTATTAAAATAAACTAATAAATAATTAAAATGAATATTTAAAATAATAATAAATAGAAATAAAAATTAGATTTATTATTTATTATGTATTATATATCTGTTTAATTGTATTTAGGAATTATGGGGTCTAGAAGTTTACTTATTTAACTGTGTATGCAATTAGTAGTTTATAGGTTTTATTTAAAAAATAAAAAAACAAAAAAATTATTTTTATTATTTGTTGATATTTTCAAAGGTTATAAACTGAGAAAATATAATAATTTTTAATTTTTTCAAAAGTGAATTCAATATTTAGTTATAATAATCATTATATTTATATATCATATAAATTCAATATAAACTATTTTATTGATAAATATTCTAATAATGATCAAAGATTAAATTAATAATCCATTATTAATAAGATATATTCAATTATAATATAATTACAAAACCTAAAATGATTCAGAAGCAAAGCAAAATAAATTACTATATAATAATTTTTGATTTGAAATTTTTGTTTTCTTTTAAAAGTTTATCTATATTAGTTTGATGAAAAATAATTTATACAAATCATATTTGTGTAACCCATTATTTATTTTGTAATTAATATTAATATAAAAATAAACAAATAAATAATTAAATTTGAATATTTAAAATTAAAATAAAAAAAATAAGATTTATTCCTATTATTTAGGATATACCATTTTTAATTTAAAGTAGATTTGTCTCACTAATAATTTATTTGTAATTAATATTTCTATAAAATAACTGATAAATAATTAAAATTATAATTAAAATTATAATGAATAATTAAAATAATTTTATTTTGTTCATCTCTCAACTCTAGAATGATTCCTAAAGATCTAACCAAAATAGTAGGAGCTTTTACTTTATCTCTATATGTCTCATCATATTTGATGTTGAATCACTGGGCTATCAAAGGTAATTGACTCATGTACGCTAACAGACTAAACCAAAGTTGTACCCCTATGTGTTGAAATAGCTAGTTGTTGAGGATGCTATTATATTGATTATTGTAAATTCTTCTAAATATCTCTCTTGCACACACTCAAAGCAATTTTTTAAAAAATAGTTCACCTCTAAAAAATAACCACCTTCTAGCCTATTCGAACAAACTATCCCACTGGTGGTTTGAGCAGGGCAAGAAGTATGGGCACTCTTTCAATGAAGAATAAAAAAATTTATTTTATTGTCATGTCTAAGCCTTTTTTTTATATCCTCATGGTTATGAAAAGTATCATTTCTTTCATTTTATATTAAATGAGTTATGTATACAGCCTCACAATACCAAAAAAGGTGTAAATGAATCATATTCAAATTTATAAAAGGTTTTAATCATACTCAAAATATAGTCTTTCATATTGACACTTGAGGTCAAAAATCAAAGGAAAAAGGTTTAGTGATATTCCGATCCCAAGAATTTTAGTATAGAAAGTATAAAGAGTGTACTCGAGCTTACTATTTCTAGGGTCATGAATTTTGCTATTGAGGAATGTCCAATGTTATAATCATTCATAGTGCATTGACTTTGCAATAAAACATAAAATGCCAGCTATGTCATATTCAATACTGTGACCCGGTATCATAGTGATTAAATATGTCTTACTGATCATTCTTATGCCATAAAAAATGTTCAAAAAGAGACACAGTTATGGCATAGTCTCATCGATATGATTTTGTGTTCTAGAGACAAAATATACAATCATGACCATTGCTAATGCTACAATAATCTAAGGAAGAAAGAGACTGAATCCATAACTCACCCCTTTAGTCATGACATTGTGTTATATATACAAAAAATAAATCTATGACATTCCTAAAAGTTGTGAATTTCAATTTAAATTTAACACTTAGTCATTTGATTATAAAAGTGCAAAACATGAGATTTAGGATTTAGGGTTTATGGGTTAGGGTTATAATTTATGGTTTATGGGTTAGGATTTAAAGTTTATGGTTTATGGTTTTTTTTGTTTTTTTTAAATACATACTTTATTTATCATTTAGGCACACAACTTACAAGAATGCTCCAATGATCCTCAAAGAGTATCTTTGGGTTAGAATGCTTCCTCCTCGAGCTCCAAGAAGTGGTAGTATGTTGGACCGACAAAATATCAAAAAATATGGTGCATCAGTGTGCATGTGTGATGAGGTCCATCTCATAGTCAAATTATCTACGCGTACAACCAAGCTAGAATACAAGTAAAATTACAAAATGCTTTAAAGATGGGTCTTATACTCCCGGGAGTGTAGCATCGCCTAATGTGTATTTACAAAATGCATTAGTGAGCCCCACTTAGAAATACTTATGGGTCCAGTTGTCCCCATGGCATGCTACATAGAGAAAAACAAGATTGTGTGTTTGAGTATGTCATGATCCATCTCTACAAGTACTTGGTGCATACAAATGTCCAAAATACAAATAAAACTACAAACATAAACTGTAAGTTTGAATCTTTTGCTCCCGTGTGGCTGGTCTAGACTCAATTGCTTACTGGCCCTACTTGGTGATGCTTTGTATTTTGCCGGCTCTCCAATTAATCATGGATTATCCGCTACTCCTGTTGGGCGGCAATTGGGTGGCCCTTTATGCTGCCTGATAGGGCTAGTGGGACCCACTCCTAGCTACTCCTGGGTTTACTTCCAACCACTTTGCTCGATCACGTCAGTTGTATGAATGTTATCATCCCGGCTTGCTAGTGAGGCCCTCTACAAGGTGGTGGCCCATACTTTGGTTGCTTCCAGGACTTTCTGGCATCTCTAAATCCTACACCAAAATGGACAAGAATATGTGCAAGTGTGTACTGTGGTTCGTAGCGATGTGTGTGTGTGCAGCAGTATCAAGTTTAGGAGTTTAGTAATTTACATATTTAGTATTTTGTTGTTTATAGGTTTATTTAAATAATTAAATAACAAAAAAAAATTATTTTTATGATTTTTTCTCATTTTCAAGGTTATAATCATTGAAATATTATAATTTTTAATTTGTTTTCAAATGTTAATACAATATTTAATTATAATAATCATAAGAATTAAATATCATGTAAATTCAATATAAATAATTTTATTGATCGATATTATAATACTGATCATAAATAGATTAATAAACTATTATTAATAAGATAGATATTAAGTAAAATATTTTTGCAGAACCTAAAACGATTCAAAATCAAGGTAAAATATATTACTAAATAAAATTTTTTATTTTTAAATTTTTGATTCTTTTTATAAGCTTATAAATTTTTTTGATGAAGATAAATTATTTAAATTATATTTGTCTCATTCATAATTTTATTTTGCAATTAAAATTTCTATAAAAATAAACTAATAAATAATTAAAATGAATATTAAAATTATAATGAATACAAATAAAAATGAGACTTATGATTAATTATTTAGGATATACTGGTTTAATGGTTTAAGTATTTAGGAGTTAATAGTTTGTGATTTAAGTGTTTAAACATTTAGTAGTTTATATGTTTTATTTTAATAATGAAATAACATAAAAAGTAATTTTCAAATTTTTTATCAATTTTGATAGTTATAACCTTTATAAATATTATAATTTTTAAATTTTTTTCATATGTGAATACAATATTTAATTATAATAAACTTAATAATTATATATCATGTAAATAAAAATAAACAATTTTATTGATAGATATTAATAAACTAAATATAAATATAAATATAATAATGTTAAAAAAATAAATTAATAAACTATTATTTATTGATATATATTTATGTATTATAAATAAATACTTAAACCTTTAAAGATGGTTTAAATGTTTAAGTAATTAAGGGTTTTGGGGTTTAGTAGTTTAATGATTTAAGCTTTTAGGCATTTAGTAGTTTATAGGTTTTATATAAACAATAAATAACAAAAAATTTATTTTTGTGATTATCTCATTTTCAAAGATGATAATCTTTAAAATATAATAATTTTGAAATTATTTTCAAATATAAATATAATATTTAGTTATAATAATCTTTATAATTATATATCATGGAAATTCAATATAAACAATTTTATTGATAAATATTCTAATAATGATCAGAAAATAAATTAATAAACTATAATTAATTAGATAGATATCAATTGAAAAAAAGATAGATATAAATTAAAATATAATAATTAAACCTAAAATGATTCAAAATCAAAGCAAAATATATTACAATATAATAATTTTTTGTTTAGAATTTTTATTTTCTAAAAAGTTTATTTATAATTTTTTGATGAAATATAATCTATATAAAATATATTTTTCTAATTCAATTTATTTTGTATTTAATATTTATATATAAATAAACAAATAAATAATTAAAATGTATATTTAAAAATATAATGGAAAAAAATAAGGTTTATTATTTATTATTTCGTGATACCAGTTTAATTTTAATTAGATCTGTCTCACTAATAATTTATTTTGTAATTAATATTTCTATAAAAATAAACTGATAAATAATTAAAATAAAAATTTAAAATTATACTGAATAAAAATTAATATGAGATTTATTATTTATTATTAATGTATACCAGTTTTATGGTTTAAGTATTTAAAGGTTTTGTCATTTAGGAGTATAGAACTTTATGTTTTTAGGCTTTTAGTGGGTTATAGGTTTTAATTAAAAAATAAAATAACAAAAAATATATTTTTCTTATTTTAGATATTTTCAAAGGTTATAACCTTTCAAAATATAATAATTTTTAAATTTTTTTAAAAAGTGAATACAATCTTTAGTTATAATAATGATTATATTTATATATCATATAAATTCAATACAAACAATTTTATTGATAAATATTTTAATAATGATCAAATAATAAATTAATAATCTATTATTAATACGATAGATATCAATTAATATATAATTACAAAACCTAAAATGATTTAGAAGCAAAGCAAATATAGTACTATATAATAATTTTTTGGTTTAAATTTTTTTTTCGTTCAAAAAGTTTATCTATAATTTTTGATGAAAAACAATTTATATAAATTTTATTTGTCTAACTCAATTTATTTTGTAATTAATATTTATATATAAATAAACAAATAAATAATTAAAATTAATATATAAAATTATAATGAAAAATAAAATGAGATTTATTATTTATTCTTTAAGGATGCCGATTTAATTTACATTAGATCTATCTCACTAATAATTTATATTGTAATTAATATTAATATAAAATTAAACTGATAAATAATTAAAATAAAAATTTAAAATTATACTGAACTAAAATTAAAATGAGATTTATGATTTATTATTAATGTTTACCAGTTTAATGGTTTAAGTATTTAATGGTTTTGTCATTTAGGAGATTAGTGATTTATTTTTTTAGGAATTTAGTGGTTTATAGGTTTTATTTAAACAATGAAATAACAAAAAAAAATTTTAATTTTTTTCTCATTTTCATCGGTTATAACCTTTGAAAATATAATAATACATTAAATTTTTTTAAATATAAATATAATATTTTATTTATAATATTTTTAATAATTCTATTTCATATAAATTCAATATAAACAATTTTAATGATAGCTATTATAATAATGATCAAAAATTAAATTAATAAATTATTAATAAAAAGATAGAAATTAATTAAAAAATATTTACAAAACCCAAATTGATTCAAAATTAAAGTAAAATATATTACTGGATAATAATTTTAAATTTTTAAATTTTTAAATTTTTACTTCTTTAATATGCGTATATATATTATTTCATTAAAAATAAATTATTTAAATTATATTTGTCACAATCATAATTTATTTTGTAATAAATATTTCTATTAAAATAAACTAATAAATAATTAAAATGAATATTTAAAATAATAATAAATAGAAATAAAAATTAGATTTATTATTTATTATGTATTATATCTGTTTAATTGTATTTAGGGATTATGGGGTCTAGAAGTTTACTTATTTAACTGTGTATGCAATTAGTAGTTTATAGGTTTTATTTAAAAAATAAAAAAACAAAAAAATTATTTTTATTATTTGTTGATATTTTCAAAGGTTATAAACTGAGAAAATATAATAATTTTTAAATTTTTTTCAAAAGTGAATTCAATATTTAGTTATAATAATCATTATATTTATATATCATATAAATTCAATATAAACTATTTTATTGATAAATATTCTAATAATGATCAAAGATTAAATTAATAATCTATTATTAATAAGATATATATCAATTATAATATAATTACAAAACCTAAAATGATTCAGAAGCAAAGCAAAATAAATTACTATATAATAATTTTTTGATTTGAAATTTTTTTTTCTTTTAAAAAGTTTATCTATATTAGTTTGATGAAAAATAATTTATACAAATCATATTTGTGTAACCCATTATTTATTTTGTAATTAATATTAATATAAAAATAAACAAATAAATAATTAAATTTGAATATTTAAAATTAAAATAAAAAAAATAAGATTTATTCCTTATTATTTAGGATATACCATTTTAATTTAAAGTAGATTTGTCTCACTAATAATTTATTTTGTAATTAATATTTCTATAAAAATAAACTGATAAATAATTAAAATTATAATGAATAATTAAAATAATTTATTTTGTTCATCTCTCAACTCTAGAATGATTCCTAAAGATCTAACCAAAATAGTAGGAGCTTTTACTTTATCTCTATTATGTCTCATCATATTTGATGTTGAATCACTGGGCTATCAAAGGTAATTTGACTCATGTACGCTAACAGACTAAACCAAAGTTGTACCCCTATGTGTTGAAATAGCTAGTTGTTGAGGATGCTATTTATATTGATTATTGTAATTTCTTCTAAAATATCTCTCTTGCACACACTCAAAGCAATTTTTTAAAAAATAGTTCACCTCTAAAAAAATAACCACCTTCTAGCCTATTCGAACAAACTAGCCCCACGGTGGTTTGAGCAGGGCAAGAAGTATGGGCACTCTTTCAATGAAGAATAAAAAAATTTATTTTATTGTCATGTCTAAGCCTTTTTTTTATATCCTCATGGATATGAAAAGTATCATTTCTTTCATTTTATATTAAATGAGTTATGTATACAAGCTCACAATACCAAAAAAGGTGTAAATGAATCATATTCAAATTTATAAAAGGTTTTAATCATTGCTCAAAATATTAATCTTGCAAATTGACACTTGAGGTCACAAATCAAAGGATAAAGCCATCGTGATATTTTCAATCTCGAGAATTTTAGCTATAGAATGTTATAAAGAGTAGTAATAAAGCTTTAACTATTTCTAGGGTCATGACTTTTGCTCTTGAGGAATTTCCAAAGTTACAATCATTCCTAGTGCAATGACTTTGCAATATAAATATAAAATGCACAAGCTATGGTCATATCCAATACTGTGACCCAGTATTATAGTGATTAAATATGTATTCTTGATCATTCTTAGTGCCATAACAATATGTTCAACAGAGAGACACAAGTTATGGCATATTCTCATCGATATGATTTTGTGTTCTAGAGACAAAATATACAATCATGACCATTGCTAATGCTACAATAATCTAAAGCAAGAAAGAGAGTGAATCCATAACTCACCCCTTGAGTCATGACTTTGTGTTACATATACAAAAAGATAAATCTATGACATTCCTAAAAGTTGTGAATTTCAATTTAAATTTAACACTTAGTCATTTGATTATAAAAGTGCAAAACATGAGATTTAGGATTTAGGGTTTATGGGTTAGGGTTATAATTTATGGTTTATGGGTTAGGATTTAAAGTTTATGGTTTATGGTTTTTTTTTGTTTTTTTTAAATACATACTTTATTTATCATTTAGGCACACAACTTACAAGAATGCTCCAATGATCCTCAAAAGAGTATCTCTTGGGTTAGAATGCTTCCTCCTCGAGCTCCAAGAAGTGGTAGTATGTTGCACCGACAAAATATCAAAAAATATGGTGCATCAGTGTGCATGTGTGATGAGGTCCATCTCATAGTCAAATTATCTACGCGTACAACCAAGCTAGAATACAAGTAAAATTACAAAATGCTTTAAAGATGGGTCTTATACTCCCGGGAGTGTAGCATCGCCTAATGTGTATTTACAAAATGCATTAGTGAGCCCCACTTAGAAATACTTATGGGTCCAGTTGTCCCCATGGCATGCTACATAGAGAAAAACAAGATTGTGTGTTTGAGTATGTCATGATCCGTCTCTACAAGTACTTGGTGCATACAAATGTCCAAAATACAAATAAAACTACAAACATAAACTGTAAGTTTGAATCTTTTGCTCCCGTGTGGCTGGTCTAGACTCAATTGCTTACTGGCCCTACTTGGTGATGCTTTGTATTTTGCCGGCTCTCCAATTAATCATGGATTATCCGCTACTCCTGTTGGGCGGCAATTGGGTGGCCCTTTATGCTGCCTGATAGGGCTAGTGGGACCCACTCCTAGCTACTCCTGGGTTTACTCCCAACCACTTTGCTCGATCACGTCAGTTGTATGAATGTTATCATCCCGGCTTGCTAGTGAGGACCTCTACAAGGTGGTGGCCCATACTTTTGGTTGCTTCCTGGACTTTCTGGCATCTCTAAATGCTACACCAAAATGGACAAGAATATGTGCACGTGTGTACTGTGGTTCGTAGCTATGTGTGTGTGGTGCAGCAGTATCAGAGTTTAGGAGTTTATTAATTTACATATTTAGTTATTTTGTTGTTTATAGGTTTTATTTAAATAATTAAATAACAAAAAAATTATTTTTATGATTTTTTCTCATTTTCAAGGTTATAATCATTGAAAATATTATAATTTTTAATTTGTTTTCAAATGTTAATACAATATTTAATTATAATAATCATAAGAATTAAATATCATGTAAATTCAATATAAATAATTTTATTGATCGATATTATAATACTGATCATAAAATAGATTAATAAACTATTATTAATAAGATAGATATTAAGTAAAATATTTTTGCAGAACCTAAAACGATTCAAAATCAAGGTAAAATATATTACTAAATAAAAATTTTTTATTTTTAAATTTTTGATTCTTTTTATAAGCTTATAAATTTTTTTGATGAAGATAAATTATTTAAATTATATTTGTCTCATTCATAATTTTATTTTGCAATTAAAATTTCTATAAAAATAAACTAATAAATAATTAAAATGAATATTAAAATTATAATGAATACAAATAAAAATGAGACTTATGATTAATTATTTAGGGTATACTGGTTTAATGGTTTAAGTATTTAGGAGTTTAATAGTTTGTGATTTAAGTGTTTAAACATTTAGTAGTTTATATGTTTTATTTTAATAATGAAATAACATAAAAAGTAATTTTCAAATTTTTTATCAATTTTGATAGTTATAACCTTTATAAATATTATAATTTTTAAATTTTTTTCATATGTGAATACAATATTTAATTATAATAAACTTAATAATTATATATCATGTAAATTAAAAATAAACAATTTTATTGATAGATATTAATAAACTAAATATAAATATAAATATAATAATGTTAAAAAAATAAATTAATAAACTATTATTTATTGATATATATTTATGTATTATAAATAAATACTTAAACCTTTAAAGATGGTTTAAATGTTTAAGTAATTAAGGGTTTTGGGGTTTAGTAGTTTAATGATTTAAGCTTTTAGGCATTTAGTAGTTTATAGGTTTTATATAAACAATAAAATAACAAAAAATTTATTTTTGTGATTATCTCATTTTCAAAGATGATAATCTTTAAAAATATAATAATTTTGAAATTATTTTCAAATATAAATATAATATTTAGTTATAATAATCTTTATAATTATATATCATGGAAATTCAATATAAACAATTTTATTGATAAATATTCTAATAATGATCAGAAAATAAATTAATAAACTATAATTAATTAGATAGATATCAATTGAAAAAAAGATAGATATAAATTAAAATATAATAATTAAACCTAAAATGATTCAAAATCAAAGCAAAATATATTACAATATAATAATTTTTTGTTTAGAATTTTTATTTTCTAAAAAGTTTATTTATAATTTTTTGATGAAATATAATCTATATAAAATATATTTTTCTAATTCAATTTATTTTGTATTTAATATTTATATATAAATAAACAAATAAATAATTAAAATGTATATTTAAAAATATAATGGAAAAAAATAAGGTTTATTATTTATTATTTCGTGATACCAGTTTAATTTTAATTAGATCTGTCTCACTAATAATTTATTTTGTAATTAATATTTCTATAAAAATAAACTGATAAATAATTAAAATAAAAATTTAAAATTATACTGAATAAAAATTAATATGAGATTTATTATTTATTATTAATGTATACCAGTTTTATGGTTTAAGTATTTAAAGGTTTTGTCATTTAGGAGTATAGAACTTTATGTTTTTAGGCTTTTAGTGGGTTATAGGTTTTAATTAAAAAATAAAATAACAAAAAATATATTTTTCTTATTTTTAGATATTTTCAAAGGTTATAACCTTTCAAAATATAATAATTTTTAAATTTTTTTAAAAAGTGAATACAATCTTTAGTTATAATAATGATTATATTTATATATCATATAAATTCAATACAAACAATTTTATTGATAAATATTTTAATAATGATCAAATAATAAATTAATAATCTATTATTAATACGATAGATATCAATTAATATATAATTACAAAACCTAAAATGATTTAGAAGCAAAGCAAATATATTACTATATAATAATTTTTTGGTTTAAATTTTTTTTTCGTTCAAAAAGTTTATCTATAATTTTTTGATGAAAAACAATTTATATAAATTTTATTTGTCTAACTCAATTTATTTTGTAATTAATATTTATATATAAATAAACAAATAAATAATTAAAATTAATATATAAAATTATAATGAAAAATAAAATGAGATTTATTATTTATTCTTTAAGGATGCCGATTTAATTTACATTAGATCTATCTCACTAATAATTTATATTGTAATTAATATTAATATAAAATTAAACTGATAAATAATTAAAATAAAAATTTAAAATTATACTGAACTAAAATTAAAATGAGATTTATGATTTATTATTAATGTTTACCAGTTTAATGGTTTAAGTATTTAATGGTTTTGTCATTTAGGAGATTAGTGATTTATTTTTTTAGGAATTTAGTGGTTTATAGGTTTTATTTAAACAATGAAATAACAAAAAAAAATTTTTAATTTTTTTCTCATTTTCATCGGTTATAACCTTTGAAAATATAATAATACATTAAATTTTTTTAAATATAAATATAATATTTTATTTATAATATTTTTAATAATTCTATTTCATATAAATTCAATATAAACAATTTTAATGATAGCTATTATAATAATGATCAAAAATTAAATTAATAAATTATTAATAAAAAGATAGAAATTAATTAAAAAATATTTACAAAACCCAAATTGATTCAAAATTAAAGTAAAATATATTACTGGATAATAATTTTAAATTTTTAAATTTTTAAATTTTTACTTCTTTAATATGCGTATATATATTATTTCATTAAAAATAAATTATTTAAATTATATTTGTCACAATCATAATTTATTTTGTAATAAATATTTCTATTAAAATAAACTAATAAATAATTAAAATGAATATTTAAAATAATAATAAATAGAAATAAAAATTAGATTTATTATTTATTATGTATTATATATCTGTTTAATTGTATTTAGGAATTATGGGGTCTAGAAGTTTACTTATTTAACTGTGTATGCAATTAGTAGTTTATAGGTTTTATTTAAAAAATAAAAAAACAAAAAAATTATTTTTATTATTTGTTGATATTTTCAAAGGTTATAAACTGAGAAAATATAATAATTTTTAAATTTTTTTCAAAAGTGAATTCAATATTTAGTTATAATAATCATTATATTTATATATCATATAAATTCAATATAAACTATTTTATTGATAAATATTCTAATAATGATCAAAGATTAAATTAATAATCTATTATTAATACGATAGATATCAATTAATATATAATTACAAAACCTAAAATGATTTAGAAGCAAAGCAAATATATTACTATATAATAATTTTTTGGTTTAAATTTTTTTTTCGTTCAAAAAGTTTATCTATAATTTTTTGATGAAAAACAATTTATATAAATTTTATTTGTCTAACTCAATTTATTTTGTAATTAATATTTATATATAAATAAACAAATAAATAATTAAAATTAATATATAAAATTATAATGAAAAATAAAATGAGATTTATTATTTATTCTTTAAGGATGCCGATTTAATTTACATTAGATCTATCTCACTAATAATTTATATTGTAATTAATATTAATATAAAATTAAACTGATAAATAATTAAAATAAAAATTTAAAATTATACTGAACTAAAATTAAAATGAGATTTATGATTTATTATTAATGTTTACCAGTTTAATGGTTTAAGTATTTAATGGTTTTGTCATTTAGGAGATTAGTGATTTATTTTTTTAGGAATTTAGTGGTTTATAGGTTTTATTTAAACAATGAAATAACAAAAAAAAATTTTTAATTTTTTTCTCATTTTCATCGGTTATAACCTTTGAAAATATAATAATACATTAAATTTTTTTAAATATAAATATAATATTTTATTTATAATATTTTTAATAATTCTATTTCATATAAATTCAATATAAACAATTTTAATGATAGCTATTATAATAATGATCAAAAATTAAATTAATAAATTATTAATAAAAAGATAGAAATTAATTAAAAAATATTTACAAAACCCAAATTGATTCAAAATTAAAGTAAAATATATTACTGGATAATAATTTTAAATTTTTAAATTTTTAAATTTTTACTTCTTTAATATGCGTATATATATTATTTCATTAAAAATAAATTATTTAAATTATATTTGTCACAATCATAATTTATTTTGTAATAAATATTTCTATTAAAATAAACTAATAAATAATTAAAATGAATATTTAAAATAATAATAAATAGAAATAAAAATTAGATTTATTATTTATTATGTATTATATATCTGTTTAATTGTATTTAGGGATTATGGGGTCTAGAAGTTTACTTATTTAACTGTGTATGCAATTAGTAGTTTATAGGTTTTATTTAAAAAATAAAAAAACAAAAAAATTATTTTTATTATTTGTTGATATTTTCAAAGGTTATAAACTGAGAAAATATAATAATTTTTAAATTTTTTTCAAAAGTGAATTCAATATTTAGTTATAATAATCATTATATTTATATATCATATAAATTCAATATAAACTATTTTATTGATAAATATTCTAATAATGATCAAAGATTAAATTAATAATCTATTATTAATAAGATATATATCAATTATAATATAATTACAAAACCTAAAATGATTCAGAAGCAAAGCAAAATAAATTACTATATAATAATTTTTTGATTTGAAATTTTTTTTTCTTTTAAAAAGTTTATCTATATTAGTTTGATGAAAAATAATTTATACAAATCATATTTGTGTAACCCATTATTTATTTTGTAATTAATATTAATATAAAAATAAACAAATAAATAATTAAATTTGAATATTTAAAATTAAAATAAAAAAAATAAGATTTATTCCTTATTATTTAGGATATACCATTTTAATTTAAAGTAGATTTGTCTCACTAATAATTTATTTTGTAATTAATATTTCTATAAAAATAAACTGATAATAATTAAATTATAATAAATTATAATGAATAATTAAAATAATTTATTTTGTTCATCTCTCAACTCTAGAATGATTCCTAAAGATCTAACCAAAATAGTAGGAGCTTTTACTTTATCTCTATTATGTCTCATCATATTTGATGTTGAATCACTGGGCTATCAAAGGTAATTTGACTCATGTACGCTAACAGACTAAACCAAAGTTGTACCCCTATGTGTTGAAATAGCTAGTTGTTGAGGATGCTATTTATATTGATTATTGTAATTTCTTCTAAAATATCTCTCTTGCACACACTCAAAGCAATTTTTTAAAAAATAGTTCACCTCTAAAAAAATAACCACCTTCTAGCCTATTCGAACAAACTAGCCCCACGGTGGTTTGAGCAGGGCAAGAAGTATGGGCACTCTTTCAATGAAGAATAAAAAAATTTATTTTATTGTCATGTCTAAGCCTTTTTTTTATATCCTCATGGATATGAAAAGTATCATTTCTTTCATTTTATATTAAATGAGTTATGTATACAAGCTCACAATACCAAAAAAGGTGTAAATGAATCATATTCAAATTTATAAAAGGTTTTAATCATTGCTCAAAATATTAATCTTGCAAATTGACACTTGAGGTCACAAATCAAAGGATAAAGCCATCGTGATATTTTCAATCTCGAGAATTTTAGCTATAGAATGTTATAAAGAGTAGTAATAAAGCTTTAACTATTTCTAGGGTCATGACTTTTGCTCTTGAGGAATTTCCAAAGTTACAATCATTCCTAGTGCAATGACTTTGCAATATAAATATAAAATGCACAAGCTATGGTCATATCCAATACTGTGACCCAGTATTATAGTGATTAAATATGTATTCTTGATCATTCTTAGTGCCATAACAATATGTTCAACAGAGAGACACAAGTTATGGCATATTCTCATCGATATGATTTTGTGTTCTAGAGACAAAATATACAATCATGACCATTGCTAATGCTACAATAATCTAAAGCAAGAAAGAGAGTGAATCCATAACTCACCCCTTGAGTCATGACTTTGTGTTACATATACAAAAAGATAAATCTATGACATTCCTAAAAGTTGTGAATTTCAATTTAAATTTAACACTTAGTCATTTGATTATAAAAGTGCAAAACATGAGATTTAGGATTTAGGGTTTATGGGTTAGGGTTATAATTTATGGTTTATGGGTTAGGATTTAAAGTTTATGGTTTATGGTTTTTTTTTGTTTTTTTTAAATACATACTTTATTTATCATTTAGGCACACAACTTACAAGAATGCTCCAATGATCCTCAAAAGAGTATCTCTTGGGTTAGAATGCTTCCTCCTCGAGCTCCAAGAAGTGGTAGTATGTTGCACCGACAAAATATCAAAAAATATGGTGCATCAGTGTGCATGTGTGATGAGGTCCATCTCATAGTCAAATTATCTACGCGTACAACCAAGCTAGAATACAAGTAAAATTACAAAATGCTTTAAAGATGGGTCTTATACTCCCGGGAGTGTAGCATCGCCTAATGTGTATTTACAAAATGCATTAGTGAGCCCCACTTAGAAATACTTATGGGTCCAGTTGTCCCCATGGCATGCTACATAGAGAAAAACAAGATTGTGTGTTTGAGTATGTCATGATCCGTCTCTACAAGTACTTGGTGCATACAAATGTCCAAAATACAAATAAAACTACAAACATAAACTGTAAGTTTGAATCTTTTGCTCCCGTGTGGCTGGTCTAGACTCAATTGCTTACTGGCCCTACTTGGTGATGCTTTGTATTTTGCCGGCTCTCCAATTAATCATGGATTATCCGCTACTCCTGTTGGGCGGCAATTGGGTGGCCCTTTATGCTGCCTGATAGGGCTAGTGGGACCCACTCCTAGCTACTCCTGGGTTTACTCCCAACCACTTTGCTCGATCACGTCAGTTGTATGAATGTTATCATCCCGGCTTGCTAGTGAGGACCTCTACAAGGTGGTGGCCCATACTTTTGGTTGCTTCCTGGACTTTCTGGCATCTCTAAATCCTACACCAAAATGGACAAGAATATGTGCACGTGTGTACTGTGGTTCGTAGCTATGTGTGTGTGGTGCAGCAGTATCAGAGTTTAGGAGTTTATTAATTTACATATTTAGTTATTTTGTTGTTTATAGGTTTTATTTAAATAATTAAATAACAAAAAAAATTATTTTTATGATTTTTTCTCATTTTCAAGGTTATAATCATTGAAAATATTATAATTTTTAATTTGTTTTCAAATGTTAATACAATATTTAATTATAATAATCATAAGAATTAAATATCATGTAAATTCAATATAAATAATTTTATTGATCGATATTATAATACTGATCATAAAATAGATTAATAAACTATTATTAATAAGATAGATATTAAGTAAAATATTTTTGCAGAACCTAAAACGATTCAAAATCAAGGTAAAATATATTACTAAATAAAAATTTTTTATTTTTAAATTTTTGATTCTTTTTATAAGCTTATAAATTTTTTTGATGAAGATAAATTATTTAAATTATATTTGTCTCATTCATAATTTTATTTTGCAATTAAAATTTCTATAAAAATAAACTAATAAATAATTAAAATGAATATTAAAATTATAATGAATACAAATAAAAATGAGACTTATGATTAATTATTTAGGGTATACTGGTTTAATGGTTTAAGTATTTAGGAGTTTAATAGTTTGTGATTTAAGTGTTTAAACATTTAGTAGTTTATATGTTTTATTTTAATAATGAAATAACATAAAAAGTAATTTTCAAATTTTTTATCAATTTTGATAGTTATAACCTTTATAAATATTATAATTTTTAAATTTTTTTCATATGTGAATACAATATTTAATTATAATAAACTTAATAATTATATATCATGTAAATTAAAAATAAACAATTTTATTGATAGATATTAATAAACTAAATATAAATATAAATATAATAATGTTAAAAAAATAAATTAATAAACTATTATTTATTGATATATATTTATGTATTATAAATAAATACTTAAACCTTTAAAGATGGTTTAAATGTTTAAGTAATTAAGGGTTTTGGGGTTTAGTAGTTTAATGATTTAAGCTTTTAGGCATTTAGTAGTTTATAGGTTTTATATAAACAATAAAATAACAAAAAATTTATTTTTGTGATTATCTCATTTTCAAAGATGATAATCTTTAAAAATATAATAATTTTGAAATTATTTTCAAATATAAATATAATATTTAGTTATAATAATCTTTATAATTATATATCATGGAAATTCAATATAAACAATTTTATTGATAAATATTCTAATAATGATCAGAAAATAAATTAATAAACTATAATTAATTAGATAGATATCAATTGAAAAAAAGATAGATATAAATTAAAATATAATAATTAAACCTAAAATGATTCAAAATCAAAGCAAAATATATTACAATATAATAATTTTTTGTTTAGAATTTTTATTTTCTAAAAAGTTTATTTATAATTTTTTGATGAAATATAATCTATATAAAATATATTTTTCTAATTCAATTTATTTTGTATTTAATATTTATATATAAATAAACAAATAAATAATTAAAATGTATATTTAAAAATATAATGGAAAAAAATAAGGTTTATTATTTATTATTTCGTGATACCAGTTTAATTTTAATTAGATCTGTCTCACTAATAATTTATTTTGTAATTAATATTTCTATAAAAATAAACTGATAAATAATTAAAATAAAAATTTAAAATTATACTGAATAAAAATTAATATGAGATTTATTATTTATTATTAATGTATACCAGTTTTATGGTTTAAGTATTTAAAGGTTTTGTCATTTAGAAGTATAGAACTTTATGTTTTTAGGCTTTTAGTGGGTTATAGGTTTTAATTAAAAAATAAAATAACAAAAAATATATTTTTCTTATTTTTAGATATTTTCAAAGGTTATAACCTTTCAAAATATAATAATTTTTAAATTTTTTTAAAAAGTGAATACAATCTTTAGTTATAATAATGATTATATTTATATATCATATAAATTCAATACAAACAATTTTATTGATAAATATTTTAATAATGATCAAATAATAAATTAATAATCTATTATTAATACGATAGATATCAATTAATATATAATTACAAAACCTAAAATTATTTAGAAGCAAAGCAAATATATTACTATATAATAATTTTTTGGTTTAAATTTTTTTTTCGTTCAAAAAGTTTATCTATAATTTTTTGATGAAAAACAATTTATATAAATTTTATTTGTCTAACTCAATTTATTTTGTAATTAATATTTATATATAAATAAACAAATAAATAATTAAAATTAATATATAAAATTATAATGAAAAATAAAATGAGATTTATTATTTATTCTTTAAGGATGCCGATTTAATTTACATTAGATCTATCTCACTAATAATTTATATTGTAATTAATATTAATATAAAATTAAACTGATAAATAATTAAAATAAAAATTTAAAATTATACTGAACTAAAATTAAAATGAGATTTATGATTTATTATTAATGTTTACCAGTTTAATGGTTTAAGTATTTAATGGTTTTGTCATTTAGGAGATTAGTGATTTATTTTTTTAGGAATTTAGTGGTTTATAGGTTTTATTTAACAATGAAATAACAAAAAAAAATTTTTAATTTTTTTCTCATTTTCATCGGTTATAACCTTTGAAAATATAATAATACATTAAATTTTTTTAAATATAAATATAATATTTTATTTATAATATTTTTAATAATTCTATTTCATATAAATTCAATATAAACAATTTTAATGATAGCTATTATAATAATGATCAAAAATTAAATTAATAAATTATTAATAAAAAGATAGAAATTAATTAAAAAATATTTACAAAACCCAAATTGATTCAAAATTAAAGTAAAATATATTACTGGATAATAATTTTAAATTTTTAAATTTTTAAATTTTTACTTCTTTAATATGCGTATATATATTATTTCATTAAAAATAAATTATTTAAATTATATTTGTCACAATCATAATTTATTTTGTAATAAATATTTCTATTAAAATAAACTAATAAATAATTAAAATGAATATTTAAAATAATAATAAATAGAAATAAAAATTAGATTTATTATTTATTATGTATTATATATCTGTTTAATTGTATTTAGGAATTATGGGGTTAGAAGTTTACTTATTTAACTGTGTATGCAATTAGTAGTTTATAGGTTTTATTTAAAAAATAAAAAAACAAAAAAATTATTTTTATTATTTGTTGATATTTTCAAAGGTTATAAACTGAGAAAATATAATAATTTTTAAATTTTTTTCAAAAGTGAATTCAATATTTAGTTATAATAATCATTATATTTATATATCATATAAATTCAATATAAACTATTTTATTGATAAATATTCTAATAATGATCAAAGATTAAATTAATAATCTATTATTAATAAGATATATATCAATTATAATATAATTACAAAACCTAAAATGATTCAGAAGCAAAGCAAAATAAATTACTATATAATAATTTTTTGATTTGAAATTTTTTTTTCTTTTAAAAAGTTTATCTATATTAGTTTGATGAAAAATAATTTATACAAATCATATTTGTGTAACCCATTATTTATTTTGTAATTAATATTAATATAAAAATAAACAAATAAATAATTAAATTTGAATATTTAAAATTAAAATAAAAAAAATAAGATTTATTCCTTATTATTTAGGATATACCATTTTAATTTAAAGTAGATTTGTCTCACTAATAATTTATTTTGTAATTAATATTTCTATAAAAATAAACTGATAAATAATTAAAATTATAATTAAAATTATAATGAATAATTAAAATAATTTATTTTGTTCATCTCTCAACTCTAGAATGATTCCTAAAGATCTAACCAAAATAGTAGGAGCTTTTACTTTATCTCTATTATGTCTCATCATATTTGATGTTGAATCACTGGGCTATCAAAGGTAATTTGACTCATGTACGCTAACAGACTAAACCAAAGTTGTACCCCTATGTGTTGAAATAGCTAGTTGTTGAGGATGCTATTTATATTGATTATTGTAATTTCTTCTAAAATATCTCTCTTGCACACACTCAAAGCAATTTTTTAAAAAATAGTTCACCTCTAAAAAAATAACCACCTTCTAGCCTATTCGAACAAACTAGCCCCACTGTGGTTTGAGCAGGGCAAGAAGTATGGGCACTCTTTCAATGAAGAATAAAAAAATTTATTTTATTGTCATGTCTAAGCCTTTTTTTTATATCCTCATGGATATGAAAAGTATCATTTCTTTCATTTTATATTAAATGAGTTATGTATACAAGCTCACAATACCAAAAAAGGTGTAAATGAATCATATTCAAATTTATAAAAGGTTTTAATCATTGCTCAAAATATTAATCTTGCAAATTGACACTTGAGGTCACAAATCAAAGGATAAAGCCATCGTGATATTTTCAATCTCGAGAATTTTAGCTATAGAATGTTATAAAGAGTAGTAATAAAGCTTTAACTATTTCTAGGGTCATGACTTTTGCTCTTGAGGAATTTCCAAAGTTACAATCATTCCTAGTGCAATGACTTTGCAATATAAATATAAAATGCACAAGCTATGGTCATATCCAATACTGTGACCCAGTATTATAGTGATTAAATATGTATTCATGATCATTCTTAGTGCCATAACAATATGTTCAACAGAGAGACACAAGTTATGGCATATTCTCATCGATATGATTTTGTGTTCTAGAGACAAAATATACAATCATGACCATTGCTAATGCTACAATAATCTAAAGCAAGAAAGAGAGTGAATCCATAACTCACCCCTTGAGTCATGACTTTGTGTTACATATACAAAAAGATAAATCTATGACATTCCTAAAAGTTGTGAATTTCAATTTAAATTTAACACTTAGTCATTTGATTATAAAAGTGCAAAACATGAGATTTAGGATTTAGGGTTTATGGGTTAGGGTTATAATTTATGGTTTATGGGTTAGGATTTAAAGTTTATGGTTTATGGTTTTTTTTTGTTTTTTTTAAATACATACTTTATTTATCATTTAGGCACACAACTTACAAGAATGCTCCAATGATCCTCAAAAGAGTATCTCTTGGGTTAGAATGCTTCCTCCTCGAGCTCCAAGAAGTGGTAGTATGTTGGACCGACAAAATATCAAAAAATATGGTGCATCAGTGTGCATGTGTGATGAGGTCCATCTCATAGTCAAATTATCTACGCGTACAACCAAGCTAGAATACAAGTAAAATTACAAAATGCTTTAAAGATGGGTCTTATACTCCCGGGAGTGTAGCATCGCCTAATGTGTATTTACAAAATGCATTAGTGAGCCCCACTTAGAAATACTTATGGGTCCAGTTGTCCCCATGGCATGCTACATAGAGAAAAACAAGATTGTGTGTTTGAGTATGTCATGATCCATCTCTACAAGTACTTGGTGCATACAAAAGTCCAAAATACAAATAAAACTACAAACATAAACTGTAAGTTTGAATCTTTTGCTCCCGTGTGGCTGGTCTAGACTCAATTGCTTACTGGCCCTACTTGGTGATGCTTTGTATTTTGCCGGCTCTCCAATTAATCATGGATTATCCGCTACTCCTGTTGGGCGGCAATTGGGTGGCCCTTTATGCTGCCTGATAGGGCTAGTGGGACCCACTCCTAGCTACTCCTGGGTTTACTCCCAACCACTTTGCTCGATCACGTCAGTTGTATGAATGTTATCATCCCGGCTTGCTAGTGAGGCCCTCTACAAGGTGGTGGCCCATACTTTTGGTTGCTTCCAGGACTTTCTGGCATCTCTAAATCCTACACCAAAATGGACAAGAATATGTGCACGTGTGTACTGTGGTTCGTAGCTATGTGTGTGTGGTGCAGCAGTATCAGAGTTTAGGAGTTTAGTAATTTACATATTTAGTTATTTTGTTGTTTATAGGTTTTATTTAAATAATTAAATAACAAAAAAAATTATTTTTATGATTTTTTCTCATTTTCAAGGTTATAATCATTGAAAATATTATAATTTTTAATTTGTTTTCAAATGTTAATACAATATTTAATTATAATAATCATAAGAATTAAATATCATGTAAATTCAATATAAATAATTTTATTGATCGATATTATAATACTGATCATAAAATAGATTAATAAACTATTATTAATAAGATAGATATTAAGTAAAATATTTTTGCAGAACCTAAAACGATTCAAAATCAAGGTAAAATATATTACTAAATAAAAATTTTTTATTTTTAAATTTTTGATTCTTTTTATAAGCTTATAAATTTTTTTGATGAAGATAAATTATTTAAATTATATTTGTCTCATTCATAATTTTATTTTGCAATTAAAATTTCTATAAAAATAAACTAATAAATAATTAAAATGAATATTAAAATTATAATGAATACAAATAAAAATGAGACTTATGATTAATTATTTAGGGTATACTGGTTTAATGGTTTAAGTATTTAGGAGTTTAATAGTTTGTGATTTAAGTGTTTAAACATTTAGTAGTTTATATGTTTTATTTTAATAATGAAATAACATAAAAAGTAATTTTCAAATTTTTTATCAATTTTGATAGTTATAACCTTTATAAATATTATAATTTTTAAATTTTTTTCATATGTGAATACAATATTTAATTATAATAAACTTAATAATTATATATCATGTAAATTAAAAATAAACAATTTTATTGATAGATATTAATAAACTAAATATAAATATAAGTATAATAATGTTAAAAAAATAAATTTTAAACTATTATTTATTGATATATATTTATGTATTATAAATAAATACTTAAACCTTTAAAGATGGTTTAAATGTTTAAGTAATTAAGGGTTTTGGGGTTTAGTAGTTTAATGATTTAAGCTTTTAGGCATTTAGTAGTTTATACGTTTTATATAAACAATAAAATAACAAAAAATTTATTTTTGTGATTATCTCATTTTCAAAGATGATAATCTTTAAAAATATAATAATTTTGAAATTATTTTCAAATATAAATATAATATTTAGTTATAATAATCTTTATAATTATATATCATGGAAATTCAATATAAACAATTTTATTGATAAATATTCTAATAATGATCAGAAAATAAATTAATAAACTATAATTAATTAGATAGATATCAATTGAAAAAAAGATAGATATAAATTAAAATATAATAATTAAACCTAAAATGATTCAAAATCAAAGCAAAATATATTTCAATATAATAATTTTTTGTTTAGAATTTTTATTTTCTAAAAAGTTTATTTATAATTTTTTGATGAAATATAATCTATATAAAATATATTTTTCTAATTCAATTTATTTTGTATTTAATATTTATATATAAATAAACAAATAAATAATTAAAATGGATATTTAAAAATATAATTGAAAAAAATAAGGTTTATTATTTATTATTTCGTGATACCAGTTTAATTTTAATTAGATCTGTCTCACTAATAATTTATTTTGTAATTAATATTTCTATAAAAATAAACTGATAAATAATTAAAATAAAAATTTAAAATTATACTGAATAAAAATTAATATGAGATTTATTATTTATTATTAATGTATACCAGTTTTATGGTTTAAGTATTTAAAGGTTTTGTCATTTAGGAGTATAGAACTTTATGTTTTTAGGCTTTTAGTGGGTTATAGGTTTTAATTAAAAAATAAAATAACAAAAAATATATTTTTCTTATTTTTAGATATTTTCAAAGGTTATAACCTTTCAAAATATAATAATTTTTAAATTTTTTTAAAAAGTGAATACAATCTTTAGTTATAATAATGATTATATTTATATATCATATAAATTCAATACAAACAATTTTATTGATAAATATTTTAATAATGATCAAATAATAAATTAATAATCTATTATTAATACGATAGATATCAATTAATATATAATTACAAAACCTAAAATGATTTAGAAGCAAAGCAAATATATTACTATATAATAATTTTTTGGTTTAAATTTTTTTTTCGTTCAAAAAGTTTATCTATAATTTTTTGATGAAAAACAATTTATATAAATTTTATTTGTCTAACTCAATTTATTTTGTAATTAATATTTATATATAAATAAACAAATAAATAATTAAAATTAATATATAAAATTATAATGAAAAATAAAATGAGATTTATTATTTATTCTTTAAAGATGCCGATTTAATTTACATTAGATCTATCTCACTAATAATTTATATTGTAATTAATATTAATATAAAATTAAACTGATAAATAATTAAAATAAAAATTTAAAATTATACTGAACTAAAATTAAAATGAGATTTATGATTTATTATTAATGTTTACCAGTTTAATGGTTTAAGTATTTAATGGTTTTGTCATTTAGGAGATTAGTGATTTATTTTTTTAGGAATTTAGTGGTTTATAGGTTTTATTTAAACAATGAAATAACAAAAAAAATATTTTTGATATTTTTTCATATTTTCAAAGGTTATAACCTTTGAAAATATAATAAGTTTAAATTTTTTAAAAAATGTAAATACAATATTTATTAATAATAATCATTATAATTATATATAATATAAACTAAATATAAACAATTTTATTGATAGATCTGATATCAATTATCAAAAAATAAATTAATATGCTATTATTAATATGATAGATATAAATTAAAATATAATTAAAAAACTAAAATGATTCAAAAATAATGTAAAATTTATTACAAATTAATAATTTTTGTTTTTTAGGTTTTGCTTCTTTTTATAAGCTTATATATTTTTTTGATTAAAAATAAATTATATAAATTATATTTGAATCACTCATAATTTATTTTGTAATTAATATGATAATATATTATTTAAATTATTTTTAAGGTTTACCAATTTAAAGGTTTAAGTATTTAGGGGCTTCGGGGTTTAGTAATTGAGAGATTTATGTGTTTAGGTAATTAATGGGTTATAAGTTTTATTTAAACAATGATATAACAAAAAATTCATTTTTGTTATTTTTTATCATTTTTGAAGCTTATAACCTTTGAAAATATAACAATTTTTAAATTTTTTTTATATGTGAATACTATATTTAATTATGATAATCTTAATAAATAATAATTATAAATCATGTAAATTCAATATAAACAATTATATTAAGAGATATTATATTAATGATCAAAAAATAAATTAATAAAGTATTATTAATAAGAAAGATTTTATTTAAAATATATTTGCAATACATAAATTTATTTAAAATCAAAGTAAAATATAATAGTAAATAATAATTTTTTTTTATGTTTTGCTTCTTTTTATAAGTTTATATTTTTTGTTATTAAAAGTAAATTATTTAAATTTTATTTGTCTTCCACATAATTTATTTTTAATTTATAATTCTATAAAAGTAAACTAATAAATAATTAAAATGAATATTTAAAATTATAATGAATACAAATAAAATTTAGATTTATTATTTATTATTCAGGATATACTAGTTTAATGGTTTAAGTATTTAGGTATTTTGGGGTGTAGTGATTTAAGTATTTAGGACTTTAGTGATTTATAGTTTTTATTTAAAGAATAAAAAAATAAAAAATTAAATTTTTTGATTTTTTTTAATTTTTGAAGGTTATAACCTTTGAAAATATAATAATTTTTAATTTTTATAAAATGTGAATATAATATTTAGTAATAATAATATGAATAATTATATATAATGTAAACTCAATATAAATAATTTTATTAATAGATATTATAATAATGATCAATAAAAAATTAATACACTATTATTAATAAGAATGATATAAATTAAAATATAATTACAAAATCAAAAATGATTCAAAATAAAAATAAAATATATTACAGAATAATAAATTTTTGTTTTTAAAATTGTGCCTCTTTTTATATGCATATATTTTTTTTAGATAAAAAAAATTATTTAAAATAGATCTGTCTCACTAATAATTTATTTTGTAATTAATATTTCTATAAAAATAAACTAATAAATAATTAAAATAAAAATTTAAAATTAGACTTAACAAAAATTAAAATGAGATTTATGATTTATTATTAATGTATACAAATTTAATAGTTTAAGTATTTAGAAATTTTGTCGTTTAGGAGTTTAGCAATTTATGTTTTTAGGCATTTAGTGAATTATTGGTTTTATTTAAACAATAAAATAACAAAAAAAAATTGTAATTTTTTGTCATTTTCATAGGTTATAACCTTTGAAAATATAATAATATTAAAAATTTTTTGAAATGTGTATACAATATTTAGTTATTTTAATATTAATAATTATATAACATATAAATTCAATATAAACAATTTTATTGATATATATTATAATAATGATCAAAAATTAAATTAATAAACTATTAATAATAAGATAGATATTAATTAAAAAATATTTATAAAACCCAAATTGAATCAAAATTAAACAAAAATATATTATTGGATAATAATTTTTAATTTTTAAAATTTTACTTCTTTTATAAGCGTATATATTTTTTTTGATTAAAAACAAATTATTTAATATAAATTTGTCGCACTCATAATTTATTTTGTAATAAATATTTCTATAATATAAACATATAAATAATTGAAATGAATATTTAAAATAATAATAAATTGAAATAAAAATTAGATTGTTTAATTTTTAAGTAGTATATAGCAGTTTAATAGTTTATGTATTTAGGCATTATGGGCCTTAGGAGTTTACTGATTTTACTGTGTATGCATTTAGTGGTTTATAGGTTTTATTTAAAAATTTAAATAACAAAATATGTATTTTTATTATTTTTTGATATTTTTAAAGGTTATAACATTTGAAAATATAATAATTTTTAAATTTTTTTCAAATGTGAATTCAATATTTTGTTATAATAATCTTTATATTTATATATCATATAAATTCAATATAAACAATATTATTGTTAAATATTCTAAATAATGATCAAAAAATAAATTAATAATCTATTATTAATAAGATATATATGAAATTAAAATATAATTAAAAAAACCTAAAATGATTTAGAAGAAATCAAAATGTATTACTATATAATAATTTGTTGTTTTTAAATTTTTTTTTCTTTTAAAAAGTTTATCCATATTTTTTTGATCAAAATTAATTTATATAAATTATATTTGTCTAACTCATAATTTATTTTTTAATTAATATTTATATAAAAATAAACAAATAAATAATTAAAATGAATATTTAAAATTATAATGAAAAAAATAATATTGAGATTTATTCTTTATTATTTTGGGTATACCAGTCTAATTTAAATTAGATATGTCTCACTAATAATTTATTTTGTAATTAATATTTCTATAAAAAGAAACTGATAAATAATTAAAATAAAAATTTAAAATTATACTGAATAAAATTTAAAATGAGATTTATGAATTATTATTAATGTTTACCAGTTTAATATTTTAAGTATTTAGTAGTTTTTTCATTTACGACTTTAGCGATTTATGTTTTTAGGCATTTAGTGGTTTATAGGTTTTATTTAAACAATGAAATAACAAAAAAAATTATTTTTATATTTTTTCACATTTTCAAAGGTTATAACCTTTGAAAATATAATAATTTTAAACTTTTTTAAAAATGTGAATACAATATTTAGTAATAATAATCATTATAATTATATATAATATAA